>MU621177.1:0-61642 GCA_025399215.1 Globomyces pollinis-pini | reverse complement strand
TTTTTTTAATTGAAAATTCAATGTCTAATCAAAAATCAGTTGAGAGTTTGGATGAAGATTTTGTGATTGAAAAAATTCAAGTGAATGAATCCGAAGATGGTGAATCAGATGTAGGTACCAATGAAGAAGCATTAGAGGAATTTGTAGACAAGGATACTGTAGAAACAACCATTCAAAAATCACCTGAACCAAAAAAGAAGAAGCAAAAGAAAGTTAAACCTGCTACTGTAGGTAATTCAAAAAGAAAGCAGGTCACGTTCGAAGATTTGGGTAATTTGATGCAATGTAATTGGTTAGATATCGATATTGATCCAACACCAGAATTACATGAAAAATCTTATTCAGTCTTACTTGGTAAAGATGGTTTCTTTGATGTATACTAGATAAACGTTTGGGAATTTCAATGATTAATAATTATAGTCTATGAGAACGCAGACAAACCTTTATATGTTAAATCACATACAAAAATCAAGGTTTTGATCATTTGTTCATCTGCATTGCGATGTCTGGAGATTATCAAAGAATTACGACAAACTCCTCGTGTGTTGGTTGCCAAACTATTCGCGAAACAGTAACCTTTTATTAACATAACCTTCAGCATGAAATTGAATGAACAAATCCAATCTTTAAAGAGTCAGCCATTCCTCGTTGGCGTTGGAACTCCTTCTAGGTTAATTAAAATAATCGAAACGGATCCAGGTAAATGTATAAATTTTATTGATATGTACCTAGATGCACTCAAACCGAAAAGAATAGAGCATATTATTATCGATGGACAATATCGTGATAAAAAATCAATGTCTATTCTGGATTTACCAGAAACTCATATTGATTTAAAGAAGCTTGTTGCCAACTTGAAAGAATATGCTATTGGCGTATACAATTTCTAATTTAATATAAACCAGTACTTTTAATTACCATTTAAACCACAATATGAAATCGAACAATCCAACTAGAATTATGCAGGAGTACAAGATGAACTCGCATGGATCGCCAATGAACTAAGCCAAAAATCCATCGCGCTTTTTCCACCAATGTTAAACAGCTGGTTGATTCTACTGACAATTACAGCTATAGCTGCCAAATCCGATATCGAACGTCGATTTGCTCAAAAGATTGATAAACTCAACGCTAGAGACTATCTACGGTATTGACATGATCTTATATTATAGACGATATACATCAATAGCTCACCCTGCTGGTTCCGATAATGATAAGATATTGGCCGATTGGACTTTGGAACAATTCAAATCATTTGGATTTGAATCGAAATTGGAAGAATATAAACCATTATTGAATTTCCCAATTGAGAGATCACTTGTACTCAACTCACCCACCAGATATGTAGCTAAATTGCGTGAAGAGATAGTAGATGAAGATGAAACTAGTCATGATCAAGATGCTGTTCCAACGTTTCTAGGTTATTCGGCTGATGGGGATATCAAAGATGCCCAAGTGGTTTATGCAAATTATTGTACTCAAGATGATTTCAAAACCTTGATTGCCTTGGGTATTAAAGTCAAGGGTCATTTAGTGCTTTGTCGTTATGAGGGTATTATGCGTGGATTGAAAGTGAAAGGTGCACAAGAACTGGGTGCAATAGGAGTTTTGATCTATTCTGACCCTGAAAATGACGGGTATAAAAGAGGCAAGGTTTATCCTGGTATTTCCATTATTATTAATTGGTTAGATGGACCTTGGAGACCACCTTCAGCAGTGCAAAGGGGTTCAATTCAATTTTTAAGCACATACCCTGGCGATCCATTAACACCATTCGTTCCTGCTAAAGATGGAGTACCAAGAATCAATATCACTGATGCTAATATTCCAAAAATCCCTGCCCTTCCTATCAGTTATGAAGATGCCAAACCAGTAAATTACATATTCTGAACTATTAGTTTTTATCAGCATTAATCGGGAAAGGTATCAAAGCAGATACTATTGGAGGAAATTGGCAAGGTGGTTTAGACATTCCATATTGGACTGGGTAAATACCAAATCTAATAGACTAGACCATTTGGATCTGTCGATTTGAAATTAACTCACGAATTTGAACAAAAACCAATTTGGAATGTTATTTCAGTCATTGAAGGTCATCGTGAACCGGATCGAGCCGTGATTTTTGGTAATCATCGTGATGCGTGGTACGTAATCCAAGATTGATATGATAGGGTATTTGGCGCTACTGATCCAAATTCTGGAAGTGCCGTGATGATGGAAATGGGTAGAGTATTCGGTAAACTGTTAGAAGAAGGTAAATTCAATTGATCTAATGATATGTAGGGTGGAAACCATCGAGGACGATTGTTTTGGCTTCTTGGGATGCGGAAGAATATGGGTTGATTGGATCTACCGAATGGGTTGAAGTATACTATCCATGACATTAATTCGTATAGGAATTTTCACAGACGTTAAATAAAACTGTGATTGCTTATATAAATGTGGACGTTGGGGTACAAGGACCTAACTTGGGAGCATCTGCAAGTCCATCTTTGGCAAACTTGATTCGTGATGTTGCCAAAGAGTTGGTTGATCCTAATTCTGGCAATAGTTTGTACGATACAGTATGAAATCACAAGTATATTGATGATAGTGGTTGGCACAAAGTCCGGACACTTCCTATGATGGTAGCGAGACTTATCCCAGAGTGTCTGATCTTGGTTCTGGGTCTGATTATACGGCATTTTTGCAACATGTTGGTATTGCATCTATGGATCTGGGTTTCCATGGACCTTATGGTGTATATCATTCCAACTATGATAGTTTCAATTGGATGGAAAAGGTTTTTGTTTGATAAAAATAACATCTAGTTTGGTGATCCAGGGTGGAATTATTATCAGCTCATGGTGGAATTGACTGGTACAATAGTATTACGTTTAGCCACTGAAGATGTATTACCATTTGATTATAGTAGTTATGTGGATGCAATGAAAAAGTATACGAGACAGATAGAAAAGAAACTGACTCAATTCCACAACAATGCATCAATCAAGCCATTACAAACCGCCATTGAGGTGTATCAAAACGCAGTACCAACACAGAAACAAGTTTTAATAGTTCAACAAGACTATGCAAAGGGGGTACGGTTTTATAATGACCAATTGGCATTTGCAGAACGATATTTTATCAACATGGATGGTATTCCAGGACGTGAATGGTTCCGCCATGTGATATATGCACCTGGTGAATGGGTATGTGATGTTTTAATTAATGTGTAGGCTGGGTATGCTGCACAGACATTCCCTTCTATTCATGAAGCAATTGAGAAGGGATTGGATGTGGAGAAGGCAATTGCAGATGTAGTGCGGACTATGAATGGGGTAGTGGCCTTTTGGAATGGAAATCGAGCATTTCTTTAGTAACCAATAAATACTTTATGATCTGTTGTTCAAATCTCAGTTTTGAAAATGATGGACTGTATAATCTAAAGTTACACCAATGATCCACTATCACATAGGATTATTTGAGATTAAAATTGGGTAAAAAGGCTGTAATATCTGGCTTACTAGCTGAAAAAAAGAGGGTTTATTGGAAATCAAAAAGTAAAAGGCAAGATACCAGAAAAAGTGTACTTGTATCAAAACGAATGAACTAATTGAAGAGATTATTCAAATAGTACGGAGTCTCAACCGCTTCCATGATTTGGAATGCTTCCAGGAAATCTCCATACAGGAGCTTCATGTCTTCATGAGGTGTACAGAATTCCTACAATTTAATCAAGATAAAACAAACCTCAACGTAAGATACAATTTGATCACTGCTATAAGACCTATGGCTGTCGCGGATGAAATGTGTCACAAGTCTGTGGTGCTTCAATAAAAACTAATGGTTTAGTAGAATTTGACTCACATGAATTGGGTCATCAACAGCATTATGTTGGATGTATGCCAATAGACTAAAAACTACCATCTTCAAACGCAACTCTTCATCAGGCAAGAATGCACTAACGGTAGCAATGAGGTTCTTGCTGGAAACTTCAGTACTATATAGGCATTGTAAAACTCCAAATACAGCAATTTCATCATCTGATGCATTAATTCAAACACTTTACCAGTTATCTGGTTCTCTTGTACAGCCGGGGCCTTCTCAGTCAAGGGTGTGGAAACTAATCTCTCTAGTTCAGGTTCCCCTGAAGCTAAAACAGCTACCACATCGCTACCAGCTGGAAGAAACAATTGTGGATCTTCCACCACACTAGCTTTGGTTTTGCCAGTCACGACACTGCATTTTTCATCCGCGGCCAAACAACCAATTTCAACCTCCATTGGAGTGACGGTAACCAATTCATCCTCTCTCTTTGATGCCACTGGATAGAGTTAGATGTAGTTCAAAGCTATACCTGCCACTTTCCCAAATGGAAACCATCGTGTTTTTGGTTTCTTTTTCAATTTCTTCTTAGGGTTTTTTTCTGTAGCATTCACCTCTGAATTCTTTCTGTTGAAGCTAAAGACAGGTGCGTTCGCACCCATGACTAAAGAGTTAGTTGCATCAATATCATACCTGACTTTCGAACAAATCTAGACCAACCTTTGCCAGTAGCAGGAGTGCGCGGCGATTCAATGGTTTCAATGGTTTCGATAGAAACGTCAGATATGTCGGTTGACAGTTTATTTCTATCAACTGGGTGTCTGCTCCACCTTTGTAGGATGGAATTCCAACCATTCGAGTAGGTTTCAATTTTGAACAAATCTTGTAGTGCAAACATATGGAGTGTAAGATTAAAAATGAAAGAATTCTGTGATTTAATTCAGCAATTGACGTGTTTCCACTAGATTTCACGTGGGTCTCTTTCACTGCTTCTTTGAAAGTGTAGTTAGATTTAGAGGCGATAATTGCTTCACAAACATTCAGTCTTCTTTAGTGTGTGAATATGTTTTTCTGATGAAATCATAATCTTTTTTTTTAATTTGGTAGATTGAAATGTAAATTAGTTTGCAAGAATCAGATCCATGCTCCTAAAGCTCCTTATTGAGTTAGTGTTGCACTCTCCACATCATTTCAGAACACTAACATTCACCATCATACTCTCCACGTCATTTCAGAATTCTTCGATTGACCATCAGATTGTTCCCAAAGTGGTCTTTCCAATCTTCTGTTGGGCGGGTTTTAAAACTTTTTACAAAGTCTAAAATGTTCAACGGGTTTTTTGAACTTGTGAGAAAGTCTAAAGTTTAAATTTTGAATTTAAAAAGCCAAATTCTCTTTGCCAACCACTGATTAGAAACAGATTGAAAAATATGAGGAAATCCATTGGAATCCATTGAAAGATTAAGATGAATGCTTCAAAGCTCATTGAATATCGACTCCAATTGATCTACGATCGATAAAACGATTGAAATTGGAAGGCATCCCAAAAATCCATACTGCAATACCATCCAACAACAAAAAGAATATGTGGTATCTTGTCAAATTCACACTTCATTATACTATTTGAAGCAACAATACATCATCCATTGAACCACATAAACAAACTAATCCAAGAAGAGACTGGCTTTATTCAATTATGATGGAACTCATTTGGACTCCAATACTGATCCTTTTCTGCATAAATACTATTGCTCCTAATGTGTATGTATGTATCCCTTTGGAACAATGCAACCGGTTTGTGATATGATTTGGACAATATAGTGTGGATTGCATGATGTAATCAATAAAAGGTATTAAAAGAACCCTGATGAATCTATTTGTAGGGAACAATACATTCACCAGAAGATTTGATATATCACCTTCACTCCTAACTTTTTAGGATGAGAATATTAACATACTGAAGTCTGGAAAACACAAAGCCTTGCTGTACAGAATCGTAATTGTTGCTTCGATTAGAACTTGAAATTCAGATACGTTCAGTGTTGCACCATGTATCCTAGTTCAGTGTTGCCATATGTATCCTATAATGGTTGAATAATTGTGTCGCATTCTCTAGATGTTCCAAAATAGTTATTCTAGTGAAAGTCTTTGTAAATTTGAACACATTAGGCAAAGCAATTCAAACTGTTGAAAACGAGTGGAATTTTGGGGACTTGAACGTTGCTGGCTGCTAAAGGAAGAGTATTTGGATCTCTTCAGGTAAGTGATTTATCGATGACTATTGAAAATCTTCTGATAACTATCAACATATGGTAAAAGTTTTTTGAACACCACACTCACTGTACATAGGGTTATGAAAGATTATCATGATAACCAAAAAGTGTCTATCAAAAACTTCAAGATGGAAAAAATATCTAAACTAGAAATAGTAGAGAAATCACGAAAGTTTATCTTATATTTGTTTTTTCATACATCTGCTACTTTCTACATTAGCATATTGACCATATCTCTCAATTGCTGTATATCCTGCATTTTGATAGAACTTCATTGCAGCTGTTAAATCAACTGACGTTTCCAACACAAAAGTATTAAAACCAAGCTCTTTGCCCCAAATTTCCAATTCTGTTAAAATATGAACAGCGACTTGTTTTCTACGAAATGCTGGATCAACAAACATTCGTTTTAATTCAGCAACACCAGTATCATAGAGTTTAAACCCACCAATTCCAATTGGTTTGTTATCTGAATAACAAATGACACACTGATCAATTTGAACATGATTAAATTGGACAAAGAAATCATTGTCGTTGCCATTTACAACTGCAAGTGCTTTGTCCAGGGCAGCAGAAAGTGTTTTAAAATCCACATCATCGGAATTCGTTCTTTTTAAAGTCAGCATATTTCACTAAATACCGTATTATGGATAATAAAAGGGACGATTTTCCATTTTTTTAATTACCCCAAAAGCCACCGTTCGCCTTTTATTTAATGAATAATTTGCAAAACGTTAACGTAAGAGCTCGAGGTTTTCATAATCGCTTCTTAATCCTAGAAAATGAAGGGGTGCAGTTTGGAAATCGACACATCGGCTTGGGAACAAAAAAGCGTTCTTTCAGACTAGTTGAAAAACTTAAATTCCTGGAATTACTTGACCAAGCTATCTTGGACAACCCTAAAGGTGCTCTTACCAGGGTAGTAATTAGGTGTAAGTTTATCTGGAGAAAAACTTAAACCATTTATGGTCTTTATTACAAGACTCCATTGTTCCAAATTCGGACTTGGACAACCTTTTCGGTCCGTAATTTGACAACTTTAACATTCTCTTGGGGTACTTTCTTCTTTCTTCCTCTCTTTTTAGCGACCCCTACAGGTTTTGGTATGATAATATCCCGTTTTTCAGTCACGATTTCTGATAATGTTACGATACCGCTTCTCAATTTGAGCAACGTTCCTATTTCTACACCTTTACTGAACTCAGGATGTATTCCACATGTTCTTCCATTGTTTCCATGTTGTAAACCGACTATTTTGGTGACTTTTAGTCGTAATGGGTCATTTTCAAAAAATTTCAAATTAATTCAGGTTTGTCCCTTTAAAAAACAGATTTTTTTCGTCCCTTTTATTATCCATAATACGGTAATTCAACCAAATATCGATAATTCACAATCTTTTTCTATACGGAACAGCGGTGTGGTCTGTGCAACCAAAACACCGACTCAGTCGAGAAAAGAAAAAACAAATTGAAATAGAAGAATAAATAGTAAACGATACATTAAAACAAAAACTACAATTTTTTATCACGCAATAAGTTCCATAGTAACTTTGAATCCACATTCTATAATTAACAAAACATGACTTACCTTATCTTTCGGTAATAGCAGATGATACCCTATACACTTTGAATCCAAACTTTGAACAGATTGTAAATAATCCAAACAACCATAGAGTATCATTGATGGCTTCCAGGAACAAAAGGATGGAAGTGGCAGTAAGTAGTTCCAAATCTTATTCAATTTAACATCAAGACTGATTCGAATCAGATTCATTTTAGAGTCATTTTCAATTCGTGGATCAGGAAATCCAAGTGCCGTTAGCAATTCATGGAGTAAAGTATGGGGAGTGACTGGATTAAGATTCCATTCTAATTGCTTGGTAATTTTACGCTCCATTCTCTAATTCAAATTAACTAACGAATTTTATGGTTTGAATATGGTAGAGTTCCAATGTATATAAATAGGTTGAGAAAAAACATACCTTAACTTCTACTATAGTAAATGTAAACCTGGAATCATGCAACATCAAACGGATAGTTGGTTCAGCCAATTCTTCCAACATCTTGCCTGCCAAAATCACACAAGTAGTAGCTACCAAGTAATGTTGTTTCTGGAAAGTCACATTGACGTTGTCATGGTATCGATCAAACAAGTTGATTGCAACATAAATAGTTTCAGGTATATAATTAACTCTCGTTGCCATGCGAGTCATGAATTCGATCATTTCTATACAAATATTAACAAACATTGAGTGATTACGTTGCCGATGAGTTGGATTAATAAGGCATTTTTGTTGGTATTTGATAGAAGGTAATTGGCTAGATTCTTTTGATAAGAGGGATTGTAGTTGTTTGGATCTTTTGGGTAAAGTTACTTTCGATCTGGGTGATGGGACCATTAAGGGAGGTAGGGATTCAATAGGAGTATTCGGTAATAGACATGAATCAAAGTAATAGGATGTATCATTTGATAGATCAATAGATTTCCTCTTCATAATTGGAATGGTATCAACAATAGGTATTTTCAAAGACAAATCCAATGTACTGGAAACAATTCTTCTCTCATTTCCAGAATGAGTAACATCCGTATGATCATCATTCATATTTGGTGTGGGAATTTTACAATCATGATTTCGTTGTTTCTTTAACACTAAATTGGATTCCAAACTTTCCTGACTTTCTACCTGCCTAATATCTCGCTTCATCTTCTTACAGTAAAATGTTGGTGACAGAAAGAAATCGAGAAGAAAAAATTGAAAGTTGAAAGGTCAATGAATGAGTGGAAATTCCTATTCTGGTTTGTGAAACGTATGGGAAAAAAGCAGTGATCTATCAATTAGGCGTAAACTTTAACTTTGGAAACCCTAGCAAAACTTCTATTAGCTGGAATCATACATGGATGAATCATTTTCAATGCTTACAGCATCGATGTTTTTATTTCACGTACCAAGTACTATTCAAACTATGTGTTTGTCTCACTCCCTACAGTCCTGATCTCTTCAGTAAAATCCATTACCTATTTCAAGGAGGTTTTAGAGTTATTTTTCTTTAAGAATCAATTGAAACACTTGTGCACAATTTGATCTGTTTTGTTTGTCCGAAAACAGAAGAAAAAAAACGCGTAAAAGTTTATTTTCAAATTCTCAATCACAACACATAACCATCTACATGTACTTGATATAATACCTCAACTGCAATTTCAATGACAAGTTGTAATCAAACGTCTAGATTATATTATACTTTTTTTTTTTTTTTTGCTATTAATGGTATTATTAGATTAACGTAAAAACCCTTCAGAAAAGCATTTTCTAAACTGCCGTTTATGAAGTAAAACCCCTTCTTTGCATTGATCTGCAAAAGCAGGATCATTCATTTCAATATAGTTTTGTGGAAAACAAAACGTCTAAAAAATTTAGATTTGCGATAAACCGTACCTTCAAATTTCGAAGAGGGTGGGTATAAAACTCACGGTACCCGCCTTGCAAGATATAAATATCAGGGTAAAACAATTTTGGGTAGTTGAGTCTGTTGGCATTTCGATCCAAACTACGGAAATGCAAAGCCCTATTGTTTAGGTCAATTAGAAATACATTTGTGGTGCTCTTTGAATGGAATATTCACAATGGAATACAATGACTGTACGTTTGGTGGATGGTGTTGAGAAGAACATGGATTCGATATCGCTGACACTAGTCACATTTTTGGCCCCATTAACATGTCCACCATTGTATTCATAAGGGTAACGACAATCCATCAAGTGAAACTCATCAAACAAGTCTTGATATTTTCCTTCAATGATATCAACAAGCTATAAACAGTTTAGCATTTATATGAAAATTACAGTTTCGACGTTAATACGGCGAATCATATCTTTTTTAACCAAGAAGGAAGGTAGTAATGGTTCAGGAGATTTACAGAACGGATCATCAGCAAGAACAGGATGCATAACCGATGAGATATTTTTTGCAGAGGAATCAACACCACCAAAGGTTAACGATCTTCGTATTTTTCGAGGATGGAGGTTGGCTGGACTACCATCCCTAGACTCAGCCAATGGAGATTGGTCCATTTCTCGTCGCTTTGAAGACATTGGAATAACCTACATGAAATTAAAAACTACACTGGAGAAATTTCATGTGCAATTAGAAATTGTAGTATGTGTAATTAATGAAAATCATTCACTGTATCTCCATGTGTTTCAGAGATAACGATTAATAAAATGTTTAGAAAAATAAATGATATGTAAGCAATAAACGAATAAATAATGCATTTATAAGGCGTAAAAAGCGGAAGGGATATAAAAGAGAATTAATAAATGAAGTAGACGCGGTATGATACAAATATGGCAATAATTTAGATTTAAGAAAGAACCTACATTTAGAGAATGCTGTTTAGCCCCTTTGACCGATTTTCTAGAATTCCAATGAGATAATTTCATAGATCTATTAAAAAATTAATAATATAATCATATTACTTTTTAGTAAACAAGCAAGGCCTAGGTGGTTTTAAACAATTTTGATCAGGAAATTTTAAAGGAATTTTTTTAAACAAGGTTGGGGATTGGCATAACTCATCATCATTAAATGGATTGCTAATTATCGGAGATTCGAAAGTAGAATTTTTCAAGGTTGTTTTAGATTGTAAATGGAATTTTAATTCAGTTTGTCCAGACATTGAATTATCAATACCATCGATTTTTGAATATTCACCCAATGAACGTTTTGAAGTGAATGTCATATCATTTTGGGGATGATCGAAACCAGATAAACTGTCATTTTTTTCAAGGGACAAGTTGGAAACAAAAGATAAATGAGCAGAACCATTATTGATCACCGAACTAGAGACAGAGGAGGCACAAAGAGGAGAAGAGGGGATAAAAGAAGTCTTTGAATTTAAGGACACGGGAGAAAGGGATAAACCATTTGTGATAGAATCAGGAGAATCACACAGCATCAAGTCGGTATGAATACTAGCAGGAGTATCGGTAGAATTAGATAACGAGGGTAATAAGCAGCGTCTAGGAGTTTTTGCAGATAATCTTCAATAACAGTTAAACAACGCGTGGTAAACAAACCTATTAGAGTCGATAGCCAAGTGATGATCCAGTTGGCAGGAGAGTAAAGAAACTGGAGACTTTGAGTTGAAGAGGGTAGCGAAATGGGGTAAATTCAAGATAGTGTCATTATCAGGAGAATGAGGAACAGAGTTAAGCAACATAATAAAGTATTTAGAACCAAGTTTAAGTCAGAGGGGGAATAAGGAAAGAGTCAAGTTTTTTGATGATTTTGGTTTTGATTCCAGTAAAAAGTAGTAGAATATCGGACATTGTTGAGTATCTAAACGAGCGGTATAACCCTAGCGCGTAACAACAACACATGGACGAAACTACTGACTGATCTGAAGCTCATGGGGACGAGACTCGGTTGGAAGCGGATCGTGTGGATTTATCTGCTTGAAATACCAATTCAATTGATCCTGATATCCTTATTCCAAGAATTATTCAACCTGATGCCTTCTTGCTTCATTTATTCTAAAATCACTTATAAATCATTAATGAATTTTATTATTTGACTAGTTCCAATACTTTCCCTTCTAAAAACAGTGTATATTATGTATAATGGTACGTGTAATTCCCTATTGTATCCTACATAATTCTATTGAAAACCAGCAGAGCATTTCTTGCCTTGTTCATCAGATAAAATGGAGGTAATTGTGGATGACTTACAATACAAGTTCATGTCAAACCTGTAAAAGATCTTATCCCAATATGCCAATGAAATATTCAATAGTTGAGTGCACTAATTTACAAGAGGTAGCTTTCCAATTTAATCTTTGAGTTGTCTTCCTCTTCAGTTAAGTCAAAAGAAACCCAAAGTGAACCCACTCCTGACTTTTGACCATCTATGAATAACTTTCCTACAGTATCAATAAAAAGAACCAATGATTGCACTTGATGTGAATTTACTACTTTAAATCATAGGTAAGAAATTGGACATCTTTACTTTAGAGAAGCATTAATAAATCTTGCAAAACAGCAACAAGCGCATGATTTACAAGCCTCAGATCAGCAGAAGTATTGTATGGATATGGATTATTACCTAACACTTGGTAATTGATCAGTCCTTGTCATTCTAGTGGAAATAACACAACATTTCCAGTAATTCGCATTCGTTTAATCAAAGTTTCTGTTCAAGATCTCTACAATTCCATTTCAATTTGGTTCCATTGAATTTTGCAAAGAAATAGACACAGACTGTCTTGTTACACCAACAGAAAAAAGTTTGAACACGAAATGAATAGACCATTATCAAAATCACATCATACACTACAGAAAGGAAGTTCAAGCAGCAGAGTGAACTTGAACTCTAGTAGCAACAATTTATCCTCTGCAAACTTGAAGGAAAAGTCAAAGAATGGAATGAGTAACTCCAATCTAAACACGTCAATAAATCCAAATGATTATTGTCATATATGCAAGGAACCACTATCAGAATCTCATATATCTACAGACGCTCATGTATTCCATAACAACTGCTTTAAATGCTACCATTGCTTACAACCATTTCAAGAGAATGTATACTTCTTTGTCAATAATGGGTACTATTGTGAACAAGATAATTCGCTATTACATGATTCGCGATGTGGGAAATGCGGAGATGTGATTCAAGGTTAGAAGATGTTAATTAATAGTGATTAGGAAAGTGTATCTCAGCAATGAATGAGAAATGGCATTTAGAACATTTCACTTGGTAATATCTCATATTCTTTAACAATTTTTATCATCTATTTAACCTCTATTTGAGCTTTACTGAATTATTTAGTGAAAACTGTGGTAAATCTTTGATTGGAACCAATTTTGTTCGTAAAGATGACAAACCTTATTGCAAAACTTGTCCAACTCTTAAAGAAGTGGAAAAACTAAAATTAATTGGTATGTATCCCAACAAATTCCATTACAATTTTATCTCAAAATCACGTCCATAATTCCAACAAACTTGAAATTAACATTGTATAGAAGAAGCATCAGAGAAATGTGAACAATGTAAGAAACCAATTACTACACAACCTTTAATTTTCAAAAATCATAAATATCATCCAATACATTTCAATTGTGTACGATGTGAAAAAGTATTGGACTCAAAAGCTCGTGAATATCAAGGAGATCTATATTGTTTCCAAGATTATGAAAAAATGCTCTCACAGATCTGTCAAATGTGTCGACAACCCATTATCGGTTTAGCAGTCAGTGCATTAGGAAAAGTTTATCATCCAGATCATTTTGTTTGTTTTAAATGTAATTTACCATTCAATGGAGAAAATCATTTTGAATATGAAAAGAAACCATATTGTGAATTACATTATAAAGAAGTTACGAATCAATTATGTTGGTATTGTCATCGTCCAGCTAAAGGAAATGGTATGATTGTATCGTTTATATTTAGTGATCTCGGCCATGAATTCACAATGGTGTGATCATCATTTTAATTGTATGGGATGTTTTACGAATCTATTGGAAGGTGGTAAACCAAAATATTTGGATTATGATGGAAAACCATTTTGTAAACGATGTTTTGATAAACTTTCATTCGAAATACGAAAATCTATTACGAAATATCGTGATAAGGATAAAGAATATCGTTAATCAATCTTAAGAATAAAAATGACTTGTTTATGGCATGTTCTCCTTTAATGAACTTCAAGATGTCTTTAGTACTCAATCATAGTGTTAAAATGATCTTTGATGAATGGAGTCAAATTGAGTTTGGTGAGTGCAAGATGATGGTATGAGATAACTGTACGCTTCTTAAATAATATTTCGCAATGGTACAAGAATATTAATTTCAATTTGTTTTATTTCGATGCTAATTCACCACCAACACGATCTAAACAATGAATAAATGAATGTAAAATAATCAAGAAATATAGACCTGAATCAGAGCAAAATGAGAGGAATGATTAATCTATGATGTATGTGTAAAAAAAGGGGTAATATCGACATAGAAGCTGAAGTAAAGTTACAATAAAGATAAATGGATATAGAATCTTACAATTAACGATAGCAGGCCAATCGATTTTGGTACGAGTGAGCGGTAAAGCTCTACGTAACGATTTAAAGGTGTTGACAGCAGTATCATTGAAAGAATGATTGATCGAAGTTTGATATTGTGATTCTGCTTTTGTAATGTGGTTGATAACAGCGGTGGCCAGTTGAGCAGGTGGCTATATAATTAGTCAGAATTCGGTATTTGATGAAAAGTGGTTAAGGGAAAGAGAATATTAATTCAGAAAAATGATAGAATATGCATATTTTGAAATAATCCTGAGTTTTGCAAAGCCTGTTAGCACCCCTTTAGAGGATGCAAACGCTTTTCAATGTGATTTATATGCGGTAATTATTCGTAAATACAAGTACTGATTGAGGAAAACATCAATTGTTCTTGTGGAACTTACCAATGCCGAGTCTAACGAAAAATTATACTCCTTGTCAGTAAACAATTGCACATTTCCATCTTCATAGTAATGAACATGGACTCGAACAAGACCAACCAGTTTCCAATCAGGAGTGATATGCCAATAGGATCTCCAACGACCAGCCCTAACATAAAAGCAATGTCGAAATACCAAAAGTTATTTGAGTTGTATTTGTTATCGACAATGTACATATGAAAGTTGTCGGAGGTGGCATGAACGGTAGAAACACCATTAGGGTAATGCGATGCAGTGTAATCGGTGATTGCTTTATCGAGGGATGATCTGACATAAGTCTCAAGAACTGTACCGGTAATCAAGCCTATCTTGTGGGAGCGAATCAGGGACAACGTCGTCTTTGGAAACAGCCTGTAATGAGCGAGTGATATAATACAAGAGTGAGATGGTTGACTTTATAACCCTGATTTGTACGTTGATCAATCAATACGTCGTCTACCACTGTATGCTCTGACAAGACAATCTATTATGTTAGAGAGTCAGAGTACTTTATAGTCTTTATCAGGCAGTTCGACAGGGATGAATTGCAGCAAATTGTGATCATGAAAAGCGGGAGTTAAGTCGACGGGAGCAATGGCGACGATATCTTTTGTTAGCGCTAGAGCAAACCATTATAGACATCAGTGATTTGACCAGGGGGAGAATCCAGAATAAATTGGTGTTGGATTGAGTCTGACATAGAAAATAAAAGGAAAAGAACGAGTCGTTGATGCTACTACCAATGAGTTACCTTTCTTTAAGGTAATCAATACTCTTACTATTTGCAATAGATTAATTTTATTGATAGATTTAATTAGTGAAGTAACCTAATAACTTTACACCAATGCATGGCACCTAATAACACCATTAACACTCTATCTACTAGTGATACTGTTCCTTTGATTCTACCATTGTCTTGTTTATTATCCTGGTCTGTTTGTGATTTTCTTTGTCTTTTCATCAATGTCTAGCCCAAGAAGAAGAATTGAAACAGATGTCATGAAATTGTATAATTCAATCCACTAACAATTTAGGTAAGAATCTTACTTATTCACGTTGTTAGGTATCGGTTTCTTAGCTAATTTTAGGTATTTGGTTTGGTATTGATTCTTTTAGGTATGCATTTATCTTATTATTAACCCAAAGGTAATTGTTTCTATTGATAATTATATAGGTATTTTAAATTATATCCTCATCGATAGACTCATGAGCGACTATGAAGTAAACTTGGTAAATGACAATATGCAAGGTAAGCTCAAAAT
The DNA here is from genome assembly GCA_025399215.1 of Globomyces pollinis-pini. Taxonomy (NCBI): domain Eukaryota; kingdom Fungi; phylum Chytridiomycota; class Chytridiomycetes; order Rhizophydiales; family Globomycetaceae; genus Globomyces; species Globomyces pollinis-pini. The sequence goes on along the minus strand of MU621177.1, from coordinate 45,835 downwards.
TAACTCACTTTTAGAATTCTACGTTCGTTTTAAAGGTCCTGAAGATAGTATTATCACTTCATTAACGATTTTAGCTCCTTTCCAGGGTGGAGTTTGGAAATTACACGTCGAGTTACCCGATCAATATCCTTACAAATCGCCTTCCATTGGCTTCATGAATAAAATATTCCATCCTAATATCGATGAATTGTTTGGTTCTTTACTTTCGCTCTTATATGTAGGAGTGGTTCCGTTTGCCTGGATGTAATTAATCAGACTTGGTCCCCTCTTTTTGGTAAGTCTATTTATATAACTACTTGATGTGTTTCGGGTTAATCTCCAAAGTTTCTGACTCCTTAAACTCGAATACTTTGTAAAGCACCAAAGGTGTTGAACAAAACTTACGAAACAATCATATTCTTACAAACGATAACTATAACACCAAAGGTGTTGAGCAAGATATTCTTATTAATCATATTTTTACACACTATAAATTCAAACTAACAAATAGATATGGTAAACATTTTCGGAGTGTTCCTTCCCCAACTACTAAGATATCCAAACCCTACTGATCCACTCAATGGAGAAGCTGCTGCACTCTTGATGAGAGAACCTGATGCTTACAACTCTAAAGTGAAAGAATATGTAGTCAAGTATGCTACAAAAGAAGCCGCTGATGGTGCTACAGAAGATTCTGATGATGATGATGTTAGTTCAATGGGGTCTTTTTCAGATGAAGATACACCTGGAATGGAACTTTAGTCTTTCCTTATAAACTCGTTTTTTTGCTGTACTCCTTTACTTTCTCAAATGAGCTTAAATGTTGGTAAAAATATCTGTTGTTGTAAACTCTCATCACATTCTCAATACATGATAAACGGACTTGCAATTGAACACAAACAATGAGATGAGAGCGTTAGTAACAGCTACCCGTGTGATGAGAATCATTCATATGATCAATATAGTTGACTAAACCCAACTTTCAATGTGGTGTTGAATTAACAAGATAGTATGGGGGAATTGACATTCATTTTATTTGGATAACAATTTTGGATTGTCATTGAATCTAAAGTTTTCAAAGTGTACCAGATCTTTCAAACAAGTGATATCTTCAATTAAATTATGAGATAAATCTAAATGTTCCAATGGTGGTAGAAATTTGGTTAATTTCAATTGATTTAATTCTTTTAATGGTATTAAATCTATAATTTTGTTATGGTTGAGAAAGAGTGTTTGAATTGAATATAACGTTTTCAAGGGTGAAATATTTGTAATAGTGTTTTCTTGAATGTATAATTCTTTCAAATGGATTAAACCTGATAAAAGCGAAATATCAGATATTTGATTACTTGAAAGATCAAGGGATTCTAATTGTACTAGATTTTTCAGTGAGTCTAAATCCTTGATTCCATTTCCACAAACATTCAATGATTTCAATTTTGTTAAATGACGTACAAATGATAAATCTAAAGTTGTTCTTCCTGTACAATTATAACGACAATTCAACTCCTCGAGATTAACAAATACGGATAATTTGGTGAAATCTGTCAGTCTATTACTACTAATCCATAATTTCTGTAAAGAGTACTGCTGAAATAATTTGAAATTTTCTCTAGAATTCCAATATAAAGTAAGCATTGCATTTGAATGAATTTCGATAATTCTTAATTGTGATAAATTCACAATTTGATATATATCCAAGTCAGATATATCGTTCATGTTTGCATATAATTCTTTTAGATTCGATAAGGCTATAATTCCATCAAGATTCTTCACCATATTACTATTGAAATTCAATATTTCTAGGTTTAAATTCCCAAAAATAGAAGATATATAAACGATATTGTTTATAGAAATATTCAAAGATCGTAAAAAGAGTAAATCCGATAAACATTCGATATCCTCTATACAATTACTCTCCAAATTCAATATTTCCAATTGGGCCATTTCATTCAAACTACTGATATCACAAATATTATTGTAACTCAAGTCCAATTCTCGAAGATGATTCAAGCCCGATAAATCTTCTATATCTACCAAATTGTTATTGCTAAGATCCAATTTCCTGAGTAATAATCCATTAAACTGCGTTAGATTTTTAATATTAGTCATTGATACATCCAATGATTGTAAAGCTGGTAATTTTTTCAACACATCAATATTTTTGATATTTGTACGATGTATACCTAAATTCTGTAATCGAATTAATGATGATAAACATGAGATATCTTCAATACCACTACCCGAAATGGAAAGTGATTGTAATCCAACAAATTGTGATAGAATAGAAATATTTGTAATCAAACTGACTTGTATAAACAATTCATTGAGTTGATTGATATTCTCCAGATTTTGAACCAATAGATCACAAATGGACTTCAAATCTTCATCAGTGAAATAGTTGTTGTACGATATACATTGAATCTTGGTTAATTTTTTAAACTTATCCAAGTGCTTTATATTGACAACTCCACCTATCCTGATACTTTGAATAAATGGTGATATATTTGACCAGAAATCTTCATTTGTATTGGAATCATTCAATACAAAAGTGATTTTTTTCATCATTAAATACATTCGTAGTTCTTTGAACAAACGACTGGTGGAAGTAAGGATTAATGCTTGCTTGACACTCATGTATTCAAGCAACTTTCTGATGATTTCGTGGGGTAAGATGGTTATTGTTTTCATGATTCTTTATAAAAAATTGTAAAAGTTTTTTTTCGGGCTGGACTTGGATTGGATTACTATTCATAAATACATGTTTTTGTACTGTGTCTATACAAACCCAAAAATCCAAATTCGGTTTATTATTAATATAAATGAATCAAAGAATTGTGAGTTGTTCAAGACCAATGGAACTGGTAGTATGCTTGCAACCAGTTTATATACTTTGATGACTTCACTACCACGATGTTTGATCCGTCTGTAATTGATATTTTTCACCATCTCGGTTTATTTAAAGTGTTTCAAAATTCACAAAAAAATGGGTAAAATTGATACAGTAGTTGTTTACCTTCGATTTATACAACAAAGACAATATGTTGACTATGTACAATCAAAGACTGATCGATTGGGATTGAAAAACATGTTTATTAGTTTAAATTTCGACTAGTCCACGATCTAAAAATGATTAGACACGATCCAAAAAAAAAGAAATTCACGGTGAAATCATATCACCATAATGAACCAAATGAAATTCATTTTTAATTAATTTTTGAAATTTTTTACAATTCATTTCATGTTTTTTCATGATATCACTAAATTGATGAAAACAAGATTGACAAAATCCAAAGTAAAGACAATAATCACACCACATCCAATTGAATCCATTTAATTGTTCATCATACTCTTTCAAGGATGAATGATATCCTTTACAATAATTTTGATTGATTAAAATTGTTTTATATTCTTTTGCTTATGTTTTGAGATTTTGTTTGGTTAAATCCAATTTTTGATGATCAAGATGGATTGGTGTTGAATGAATGGATTTGTGATATGGTAATAAATGATCTCCAATTAGTTGATTCATTTCAAACATGGACATTTTTGATACGTTAAAAATTTGTTTCATTTTCATATCATTCAAGATATATTGCATATTTCTTGAATCTTGTAAAGTATTTTCTTTAATATAAATCCATAATTGTTTAATAACTTGTGGTCTAGATAGATACTTTTCTTTTAATAATTGTTGTAAAGGTTTTGATAATGTATATAATTTATTGAATCCATGATGATAAGGTTTGGAAATTTCAATTGATTTTGGAATTGGAATTAAATGTTTTGTTAATATTTTTGCTATATCCATCATAAATAATCGTTTGGTTTTAAAAACACGTTCCATGATAGAATCACATAGAATATATCGTTTATCAATTGGATCTTGTAATGATTTGTATTTTATATAATCCCATATTTTTTTGGTAATTTGTGTCTATGTAATTAAATTTATGTTGTTGGTTACTCTTGGTATTGGTACTATACCAACAATATGTTGTAAACTTTCACTAACTTGACTATAAACATTAATCAATGATACCATTCATTTTACCATAGTGGCATATTGGAAATTCTTTTATCTTTCTTGATCATCTTGATTTTCATTCCCTAGTTGTTTTTGTTGATATCAAACACTGGAAATGGAAAGTATATCGATTGTTTTTAAAAGTTGTTTTGTGACAATTGACAGTTGAAGTTGTCAAAATCCGTGTTTGATTGATGGTGACACGCGAATTCCATCGTATTGTTGTAAATCTAAATCAAAACCATTTCCATACCACAAATATACATAAAATCAAACGCATCTACATAATACCAACAATAAATAAATAAAATAGAATACCTTTTTTTTTATTATACGTTGATTACATATTAGTACCATGACCAGCTGTAGCAATCATCATTGCAAACTTTGAACAAATCCCCATTTGAATCTACAATCAACCTCATTTCACATACCTTCTCCTCCAATTCAAACAATCCATCACATTGTGTAATAACACCTCGACTCTGTGTGACGATCGACGTGATATCCGTATCTGGATATGAGTTGAAAGGTGGTTACCTGGTGTAGGTATAGTTATAGGTTGTAATTGTACAAGATGGTATGCAAGTAATCTTGAAATGACATCTTGGGTATCAGTAAATGAAGTTGTATTTGGTTGAAAGATTTTATTGGAATCCATTTCAATTGATTTACCAATTCTAAGGTTAGTTGAGGGTTGATAACCTAGTTTTGATTATTTTGTGATGTTCGATATCATCGGGGGTACGTCGGGTACGTTCAAGTACTGATCATCAATGGATTGTTGGGTACCTGGAATGGAAAGTGGTCGATTGTTACGGGGTCGGAATTGATTGGTATATGTTGCAATGGTAGATGCCAACATTTGATTGTACCCAGTGCCAAGGTCATCTATGATGAGTATAAATAAAATACGTTTGGGAATGTGATTGATGTTGTTGAGGGTTGATTGGTAAGATTGGAGTTGATGGAGTTGCAGTGGGGTGAGCATCGACTGTTGTAGATTGGGAGTGGAATAGTTTAGAGGTACTGTTTGGATAGGTGTGTTTTTAGGGATTTGGATGTTTGAATTTGTTGTTTGGTATTGGGATGGGTTATTGGAGTTTTGCAGGTTGGAGTATGCAGCAAGGTATGCTTGCAAGAGTGCTGGGTTGGAGAGTAGATCGTTGGTGGTGAAGGGTTGATTTGGTGGTCGATTGTTTGGATTCATCACAAAAAGTAAAGAATTATAGACTCATTCAATGACATTGATTCGTTGTTGATTCATTGAAAAGTAAAGATGACTAGACACTAATTGCTATCTTAAACTGCTTAAGTATTTTCAAGTGTTTTTGAATGTAAATGTATTAGAGCAACATGGTGAGTGGATTCTCAAGATACGATTTAAATTTGTTCAACCATTCAGCGGCCACAGCACCATCAACTACACGATGATCCGGACTGAGGGTGACATTCATCACTTTGGTGGCTCGGAAACCTTGAGCATTGCTACTGTCCAATACAAGTTTATCAGTGACACCACCAACGGCTAAGATGGCTGCATGTGGAGGGTTGATGATAGCTGTAAAGTGTGAGATGCCATACATGCCCAGGTTGGAGATGGTAAAGGTTCCACCCTGAGTTTTAGTTAAAGTAATGAGTGATTACCTGGTATTCATGGGGTTGAAGTTTACCAGCTCGGCCACGTTCGGCAAGAGTTTTGACAGTGTTGGAGATGGTGGATAGACCTTTAGTTTCGGCGGCGGTTACGATAGGGGTGAGGAGGCCAGTATCAGTTGCTACGGCGACACAGATGTCGGCGTTCTTGTATCTGTTGTTAGATTTAAAAGGATTACTCCCGAATGAATGAACCTTGGAAGGAACTGTTTAGGGCTGGGATGTCTAGGAGAGATAAACTGGATGCTTTGATGACGAAATCGTTGATGGATAGTTTGTATTTTCCATTGGATTCTTTGTTTAGTGATTCTCGAAGTCTAATAATGTTAGTAATTGTCAAATTAATAGGTGAACAAAAGTGTTTCGGTAATTGTTGGTACCAATGGTAAAGATAAACTTGAAATTTTACATAGGAATGAAATATAATTAAAAATCAAATACATTAAAAATGAGATGAAAAGTATCAAAAATTAAAATATCAGAGTATTTTTGAAAATAATAACATCCGAAAAATAATAGTTGTAAGTGATAATATGTACACATGATTTTTAGTTTTTTTGTGATAAAATAACATTATTTGTATGTTCGGATTAGTTTATCATCAAGAATGAAAGTAGTGAAGGTGGATATGTAAAAAAACATACTTTAAAACTTTAGATACATCGATTTCCTGGGTCATGTAGTAATGTGGAATGGTAGATTTAGACTCTGCCAATCGAGAGGCAATGACTTTTCTAATATTGGTGAGTGGGATGTCGACAAAGTTGGCGGTGGCAGTTGGTGGTGCTGGTGCTGATGGGGTGAATGCAGATGAGGCGGCTAGTTAAGAGTTAGTTTTGTCGATATTAGAAGAGTATGTGAAAAAGACAAAAAATCTAATGGTATTTGGAAAACTAGGTCAACTATAGAAAAAGTCATCCAGGTTAACAACGGTTGCTCTTTGGTCTTGTCAGAGTATATTTCACGGTCATTGGCTAGATAAACACTTTCAGTGCCTTTAGCATCCTGGAAATATACAAAAACGATCAAGTGCTTGTGAGATTGAGATAATGTTAAGAAAGTGATTAGAATGATATCAAGAAAGTAAGAGAATGACATACGTTTAAAGTTAAGGACATCATTTTTAACGACGCGACCACCAGGTCCAGAACCAGAAATGGCACCTAAATCAATGCCATTCTGAGCAGCCAAAGACTTTGCAAGAGGAGAAGCGAAGATTCGTGCAGCTTTAATAAGAGGAAAGGGAACATACCAGTAGATTGAGTTTGTGGAGCAGGAGTGGAAGTAGTGGTAGCAGGAGCAGGAGCAGAGGAAGTAGATTCAGGTGCTGGAGCAGCTGCAGGGGCATCAGTGGAAGGAGGGGTAAAGTTATCGAAAGCAGCGATATCAGCCTTATCATCTACCAATACACAGATAGGCTAAAGATTGAGTTAGATATGATGATAGAATTACGGTGTTTACAGCGACATCTTTAGCCCCACTTTGAATGAAAACTTTAGCCAAGAAACCTTCATCTTGACATTCCATATCCATTTGAGCTTTATCAGTTTCAATTTCTACCAATACATCACCGGGAGTTAATTCATCACCGATAGATTTGTGCCAAGTACCGATATTACCTTTTTTTATTATTATTTTAATATAAAGAATACCTTGTAACATAGTAGGAGATAAAGCTGGCATTTTGATTAAAGTATGAGGAGGATAAGCTATAATTTTTAATTGTATATATTTCCGTTACCATTAGTAGAGTATAAGAATCGACGAGAGTAATTAGCTAATCTGTTTGAAAATCTTAATCTTTGAAGGATCATTTTTTGATAAAAAATTAAATTAAAAAATTTAAATGATGAAATGCCACCTCAATACCAAATCTGGATTCAAATCAGTAAAACAAAAAAACAACCACTAACTTAGTAATTACTAGTAGTAACTAGTAGTAGTAACTAGTAGTTACTCGTAGTAACTAGTAGTAATTAGTAGTAGTCTAGTAGTAGTCTAGTAGTAACTAATTGGTAGTATATGTTAGTAGTAATAGTAATAAATGAATACAAGTAGTAGTAGTAATTAATAGTAGTTATACTGCAATATTAGTATACCAAGTAGTTATACATACGTGTCTTTATTTTTTCATTTTTCACACCAATCCAATACCATGGGTAATTTACTTATTTAACATTCTTTAGGTAATAACCTCGAACTAATCATTCTTTAGGTAATCATATACCTATTTAACTTCCTTTAGGTAACTTGTCATTATTTAAATTCTTTCTTAGATTTAAAATTCAAATTCGCTGGTATCCCTCCAAGGAAGAAATTATCTCGTTCAAATTTATTATCTAATAATAATACTACTACTAATAGTAATACAAAGAGTAGTATACCAAATCAACTAGACTCGGATCTCATTGGATGGGATATTGCTGATGACCTGGATTGGAATGACCCTGAATTCAACCAAAATTCATCTCATACTAAAAATAGTAATAATAGCAACTTATCAAATTCAATTCAATCTGCAACTAACAAAACTAATCAAAGTCCTGTATCAAGTAAACCTACCTCAAATCACAGTCCTACATCAAATAGACCTACCTCAAATCACAGTCCTGTATCAAATAGACCCACCTCAAACCAAAGTCCTATAAGCAATCCTGTTGGTTATACCAATCAAAGTCCAATATCAAATAGTGCTTTATCAAAACAACAAGCAAACACCCAACCTGCATTTATCAATAAAGTTCCAGGATCAACTAACCAACCCACTATTCCTCTTGCAAATCAACCCTCTGTTTCCCTTTCAAATAAACAAAAAAGTCCTGTACAATCTTCAAGTCCTACACAGTCTGCATTTCCAAAAAATCAAATTCAAAACACCCAGTCAATTCCTCCTAAAAGTCCTGTACAAACAAAGAACCAACCAAATGCTTCAAAAAGTCCTGTACAACCACCATTTTCAAAGAGTCCTGTTTTGAGCAACCAGCAACCATTTGCCAATCAACCTCAAGGATTGAACAAACTGCCAAATACCTCAAAAAGTCCTATACAACCACCATTCCCCAAAAGTCCCGCTCTGCAGCATTCACTACCGATCCAAGCGTCAACACAACCACCACCAATTCCAAAAAGCCCCCAAAACAAACAGTCAACATCACCCAAACTTTCAAATCAATCACAGAATAACCCCAATATTAACCAAATTATCAACAATACCCACTTACCAACGAACCCACTCCAAAAAATCCTCTTTCCAACTGAACATCCCACATGTAAATTTCATAAACTCATCTTTAGACACCGACTCGAACGAATTCAATAGTACGTTTGGTCAAATACCAGGTTTAGACAATACAAACATGCCAAATGTAATGAACAATACAGGAGTTGTTGATCAAGGTATATTGTTTTTGTACATTCATTGTAGGGGTTGGCTATTCAAACGTAGTTGGATCGTCACCGAAGGTGTTGCCAATCTCACCCCCGAAACAGACCGTTTTATCTCCAAAGGAAAAGGTTTTGTTCATACCAACTCCAAAACAAACTGTTGTATCTCCAAAAGAAAAGGCTTTGCCAATTCCATCTCCGAAACAGACTGTTGTATCGCCAAATGAAAAGGCTTTGCCAATTCCATCTCCGAAACGAGCGGTTGTATCACCAAAGGAAAAGGTTTTGTCAATGCAATCTCCAAAACAGACTACTGTATCACCACAGAAGACTTTGCCAATTCCATCTCCGAAACAGACTGTTGTATCACCACAGAAGACTTTGCCAATGTCATCTCCAAAACAGACTGTAAAGTAATAGGGTTTCTCCACGACTCAGAATTTCGTATCACCAATGGAAAAGATACCAACAATGTCAGCTCCACCACAGCAACAAAACCCTGGATCCCCAAATCAAAAAACAACATCACCAAACCAAAAAACGTCCCCAATACAACTTCACGATCAACCACTGATCCTCACAAGTGCACCTGACTTCCACCACACCCATACTCAACCACACATCCAATCAGAGCGTCAATCTGCCAACCCCATCTTTCCTGAACAATCCCCTCTGTTCCAGCACCATTCAAATGCGCCTAATGGAATGGTTCAAGCGCATCTCGAGCATAATTTACCATCTCACAATGAAAATAGTAACTATACACAACATGTAAATGGAGTTGGTGAATATGGCGGGGCTAATCAGATTGGTCAAGTTCCCAATACAAATGAGTTAACGCAACAAATTCAAACAGACAACCAAAGTATTGGCCAAGAATTACCATATGGTGATCAACACCTGTTTGTGGAGTCCGTGAATGCCAAAGTAGAACCGCATCCGATTGGTGGTTCAGTATATCAATATCAGGATCATCAACAGGGATATGAAACTCAACACCAGTACAATGATCAAATCGCGTATGCAGAGGGTTACCAGCAACCGGACGCAGGCCAAGTGTATGGTGATTATCAGGATCAAATCCAAGGTGATTATCAGGGATATGGTCAAGAGTATGGTCAACATGATTATCAAGGTCCGGTACAAGGTCAAGGTGATTATCAAGAACAAAACCCTGTTGATTATCAAGGTCAAGCTAATTATCAAGAACAAAATCCTATTGATTATCAAAATCAAACTAGCTACCAAGAACAAAATCCTATTGATTATCAAAATCAAACTAGTTACCAAGAACAAAATCCTGTTGATTATCAAAATCAAAACTACCAAGAACAGAATCCTGTTGATTATCAAAATCAAAACTACCAAGAACAAAATCAAGTGGGTTATGGAAGTCAGGCTAATTATCAAGAACAAGGTCAGGATAGTTATCCAGATCAAAGTCAAGTTAATTATCAAGCACAAAATCAAGTTTACCAAGAACAAAATCCTGTTGATTATCAAAGTCAAGGCCAAACTAATTATCAAGATCAAAATCAAGTTCAAGGTGAATATCCATATCAAAACCAATTTGGATATCAAGATCAAAATCAAGCTGACTATCAAGGGCAAGTTCAACACTATCAATATGAGAATCCAGCATATGGTGATCAAAATCAACCATATGAAGACCAAACCCAAACTAATTATCAAGAATTCTCGAATCAATCTCAATATCCAGATGTATCCCAACATCCTTACTCACAACCAAACGGTAATCATTTTATTAGTATTTATTCTTAGAATGGCAACCTCAGTATCAGCAACCATATCCTACACAGGGTGATCAATTGAATTCTGAAGCGAAGCAATCTTCGCCTCAGGTTGGGTATAATGCCTCACCCAAGATTGTTAATGCTTCACCCAAGATTGTTAATGCTTCACCCAAGATTGTTAATGCTTCACCCAAGATTGTTAATGCTTCACCCAAGATTGTTAATACTTCACCAAAGTTAGTGAATGAATCACCAAAGTTAGTGAATGAATCACCAAAGGTAGTGAATGAATCACCAAAACTACCCAATGTGTCGGCAAATGCATCACCCAAGATTGCTCAAGGGTCACCAAAGGTTGGTGCAAACGTGTCTCCTAAACTGGCCCCTCAAGCTTCACCTAAGATTACTCAAACATCACCAAAACTTGTCAACCAACCACCACCTCAACCATCATACAATCAAGCCCAATTCACCGCAGCTGCACCATACCATAGTCAACCACCATCGGACGTAGGAACCAACCAGAATTCAGCATTTGATTCTACAACTGCTACTATGGATGCACAAGCTGATGGTCAGCATGATTTTGGATTCGATCAAGTAAATGAATACCCTGCTGAAGCATACCAACCTGATGCGGGTGTTCAACCTTTTGAGCAACCACAATACGGGACTGGTGTTGAATATGGAAATGAAAACACTTATGAGTATCAAACTGAATATACACAACAAGAGTATCAAGGCGATATGGGTTATGAAAATCAAGAGTATACTGATCCACAAGTACAATCACAACACCCAATAACAGATTATCAAGCACAACATGTGGATCCGTATAACAATCAGCCTGTTTATACTATTGGGGATGGACAACTGGATCCTAATTTTGTTAATCAACAAGTCCCAACCGACATGCAGCAACCACAAATGGATTATAATGAACATACGCAAGTAGATTATACAGAATCAACACAAGTTTATCATAATCAATATCAAACTGATCCTCAACATCAACTTGATGATTTCCAATCATCATCCGAACCTAAATACAAGATATGTAATCAATGTGGCAAACAATATGATTTTGATAATAATTTCTGTGGACGTTGTGGATGTGCGTTAGTAGAATATCAACCAAAACCACAAGCTGAACTTCATGCTCCATTACCACCTACACAGCCTGTTTTCCAACCAGTTCAAGCACCTGTAGATCATATGCTGTCATTAGATTCACCATCATACCATGCATTTCCAAATTTATCTGTTGCGCCTGTTGTATCCTATCCTATTTCCAATCTCCAAGCCCCTGTCACGAATCATCAACCTGTAGTAGCTACCAATGTTGTAGATTCTACACCTAAAGATCCACGATTGCGAGGCCATTGTTTTGCTATTTTTGGGTTTGGTGGTAAGTTGTTGGTGATGAAACCTAAACGGCAAACCATGTATCAAACCAATAGTTCTGGCGTTCCTACATCAGTAGAGAAAGTATACCCTGGTATGTTGCAAGTGGAGAATATATCCCAATATGTATATGAGAATGTGATTCAAGATGCTAAAGCTCCTCTCGGTGTATCTGGTCCTCTCTTTACATCGAGCAAGATCAAAAAGAAGGTGTTGTTGGATCAGCTGGATGAGTATATAACCAAATATGATCATCCAAGTACTGTCAACCATACCCTTATTGCCAAATACTTACGATTGATTATCGAAACCGAACTCTTGGTTAATGGGTATTGTGTATATCACTAATAGTTAGCAAACCAAATCCGATCATTCAACAACAAGTATTAGAACTATTAAAATCAAATCGAATTGAGGAAAAAACACCTATTGATCAAATTCGAAATTTGCTCATGCAAGGGTCAAGAGAAAGTGCATGTACAGTGGCCGTCAATACCAATCTTTGGGCGGAAGCATTGATTATTGCTACCAATATCAGTCCGGATATGTATCGAGATGTGATTATGCAGATGATGCGGTCTGGATATGGTAGTACTTATAACCTTGAACAAAAATATCCAGCATTAAAAGTATTGTTGGCATCGTTTGGAGGTGTAGGTCATACTGCAGGTAACTTGTAGATTTGTTTTTAATGATAGTAAATGAATTTTTGAAACCTGAGGTTTTACGACAAGATGGGTTATGGAAAGATTGTTTGAGTTTATTGATTGCCAATCGTAGTATGAATGATGGTCCAACCTTGACTGCATTAATTGATCAATTGAATCAGAATGGGTTCATTCCAGCTGCTCAATTAACGTAACTCACTGTTGTATTGATATATATAGATCTTTTATTGTTGATGGTCCTGGTTCACTTTCTGGAATTGAGAATCCTAAATCCAAGATTGTATTGATCAATGGTAATCATATCAAATATCCTACCAGTTTCTTTCGAAATCCAGAATTGATTCGATTGACTGAGATTGTGGAATCATATTTGATGCTGAAGGGTCAATGGGGGACAAGTACAATGCCATATTTCCAAGCATATAAACTTTGGTATGTTGGTTACTTGGCCGATTTGGGTTTAGTGGAACAATCAGCAAGATATATTGAAAGTTTAACAACTCTTGGAAAAGTATTTCAACAACCTTCACCATATATTCATAAAATGTTTGGTGATCGATTAAAAGAGTTATCGGATCGGTTGATGATAACTTGTGATGGTGCCAAACATATTTCTAAAGAATCTTCAACTGGGTCCTGGTTTGGGAAAATCGGGGGTAATCTTACAGGAGCTGCGTTAGGCCAGGGTATTCAACGGTTAATGGATAGTGCTGTCGGTCTGAATGAACCAGAGATTGCTTCTTCAAATGGTAGTCAGTCTTCCTTATTTCCACTACCAGGAACCGAATCTTATGTTAAGGATTCTTCTCCTAAATCTCAGCCTTCCAGTTTGTCGAAACCTGTTCATTTGAATGAGCCATATCCAGAATATGATACTCATGGTCAACAATTTAGTGGGTACGCTGGCAATACCAATGCATCTCAGCAACAGTATAATCAGCAACCAATGGCATATCAACCACAAGATGGAAATAGTTATGATCAATACCAAGGTGAAACATATAATCAATACCCACCAACTGAACAACCTTATCAAGAAGAACAATACTATAATCAACAAACTGAACAATATCAAGAACAAACTGAACAATATTATGAACAGCAAAATGAACAGCAGTATAATAATTTTCAACCTGATTCTAATTATGGTTATCAAACTGACCCAAACTACAATCAACAGTATGATCAATACGATCAATCTCAACAATATCAAGATACCGATAATTATAATACGCAAGAAATTACAAATGACTACAATAATGAAGCTGTTGATCCATCTCAGAATATGAATGACTATAATCCTATGCAAGAAACTGGACATGTGAATCAATGGCAACCAAGTCATGTATCACCACCAACTACTTCTGCACCACCAGAAGGAAATATTGCTGCTTATCAACCTAATCATATATCACCACCACCAACTGCCTCCGTGCCTCCAATTGGAAACGTTGCCGCATATCACCCCAATACATCTTTGCCTGCCGAAGAAGATCTTGGTTTTGGAAACCCACCCGCTAAAAAAACTGAAGTGTATGAAGATGAAGATCTTGGTTTTGGAAACCCAAAACCAACTCAGAAGTCTGCTTATGACCAAAATGATGATCTGGGATTGGGTAACTCTAAAACTTCTATGAAACCACCTGTTCCACCACCGACAGAAAATGCAGTACCACCAGCCAAAGAGAATGAAAAACCTACTACTGGTAATGAATTTGTTTTGATTTTATATTCTAGATTCTAAACCTGCACCTGCACCTGCACCTGCCCGAAGTGGGATATTTGCATCCGTATTATCGTTGTTTGGAGGTAAAAAGGAAGACCAGCCGGTATCTCATAAAGCTCATTTACCATCTGGTTCTTCATTTTATTTTGATGAAAAGACGAAAAAATGGGTTAATAAGAATAGTAATAGTGCTGAAAAGGAGGAGGAAGTACAAGCTCCTCCGCCTATCATGCCTGCCGGAGTTAATAACACTAGACCGCCAAATGCTGCATCTGAACCTACTGCTAATGTACCTTTCAACAATGCTACATTACCTGTTGCTCCTACTCCTGGTGGAGATCTTCCACCCATGCCTATGGGAGGTAGTAGAGCTAATAAACGAAAAGGAAAATCCCGGTATGTTGATGTGTTGAATGATGGGGGGGATACTAACGCCAAAGCATCTGTTCAAGCTTTCGTTCCATCATTTTCAGCTCAGAATTCTCAAGTAACTATGATGACACCTATGGCAGTTCCTACTCAACCTGCTCATAATGTCCAACAGATGAAACCACAAGGGGTTGCAAAACCACCATCTCCATCTAGAATTGCAAGTAACATGTCAGGATTCCAACCTCCATCTTCACCTTCTCGAGTAGTTAGCAGTGCATCTGGTTTCCAGGCACCACCGTCTCCTTCTAGGATTGCTAGTAGTGCATCCGGTTTTCAACCACCTCCATCTCCTACTAGAATGGTTAGTGGTACTTCAGCGGTGCATCCACCACCTTCTCCATCTAGACTTCATCCAAATGGACCAGGGATTCCTGTTCCTAAACCTGGTCCTCCAATTCCCTCTCACTCTAATGCACCTATTGCAAGAAATATCAATCCCAAGGGACCTATTCCAATGAATCCTAATATGATGCCACCAATGCCATTTAATCAAGCTAAATCCACAGCATCTATGCAATCAACTGTTTCAAATGTTGGTGGACGTGCAGGAAGACCTGGTAGTAACCATTCTAGTCCAATGATTGGTAAACGTCAAGGACGTCAAGGGGCACCACCTCCTGATTTATGATTAGATATAGTAAAACTCACAACTATGAAAATAAATGACCATTTGAAATATTTACCTTTAATTTTTCCATCTTAACCATGCAACATCTACAAAATAGCATATTATCATTTTGGTTAGGAACAGTACGAAAGGGAAATTATTCAAAAGATTCCATTTCACAAGCAAGTAAACTTTGGTTTGGAATTGGAAGATCCAAAGAGGAAACAGCAACTTTGGATCAATACTTGACCGAAAATTTTAAACTCCAAGTTGATGAATTTAAAACTTATCAAGATCTATGCAAAGAACCTGAAGGATTGTTGGCATTTTGTATCTTGGGTGATCAATTTACCCGAAATATTTATCGAGGTCAATCTAAAGCATTTATCAATGATTCTCATGTATTACAACAAGTTAAATTAAAGCTTGATGATAATTTCCATCAAACTATTCATCCAATTGAACGACAATTTATGTTCTTACCTTTAATGCATTCAGAAGATTATCAAGATCATTTATTAGCAAAACGATATTATGAAGAAACTATTGAAGATTCTAATAAGAATTTTGAAGTTTATATTAAACAAAATGTTGAATTTGGTTTACGTTATTTAAAATCACATACTGATATTATTGAACGTTTTGGTAGGTATCCACATCGAAATTTAATGTTGAATCGAGAGAATACTAAAGAAGAAGAAATGTATTTAAATTCTAAAGAATTTAATTCATTTGGTCAATAAATTTCTTGGATCTATTCTATTGGAATTCTATGTTCTTTCATTTCTTAGATAATTTTAATTCAATCAGATCAGGAGTCGATAACTTGTATAGAACAACAGTTTGGTTCGCAAAATTGAAAGAAACCAGCGTGTAGTTCTGGAGTGTTTCGAATAGCAAGAACATTCTGATCTTGCACATATGAAATGGTTATGAATTTTTAAAATGAACATGTTTGATCCAGTTAACTATGAGTTAAAACGCTCAGATACAGAGATTCTCATTAGCTTCATACTATTATCTGTATCGATTATTTTTGGAGATTTTCAATGAGATTTTAATCTAATCTTTTTACTTTACCAAAAATGACAATTTTTCAAACGACTTGCAGTCCAATTGAATCCATTGAAATACTTTTAAAAAATGTAGAAATTCAATCGTTTAATACCATTGATTATCATTACCAAATCAATTCAAATCAACATGTTTTTTCAATGGATTACAATGGGAATGATTTCGATTGTCAAATCCTTAAATCTAATTTTATTCTACAAAAATCTGGGTTAAATTATATTGCAACTGTGATTTCTTCTAATCTGACTTTAAGTCATCTTCAGAAACTATTCACGTTGCTTCCTCAAATTACCTCCATTAAAACGTTATCTCATGATTCAACTACAGTTTTAGAAATTCATTTAAAATTAAATGCTGATGATGTTCAAATGAAAATGGATGAATTATTTCATTTTGGTCAAGTAAAGGAATAATGTGGATCACTAACGAAAAGGAATCTCATGTTGATGTTGCATTACAACTAGATACTATCTTTAGACGCCAAAAACGATTAGTTGTATTTGATATGGACTCCACTTTGATTTATCAAGAGTGTATTGATGAATTGGCTAGAGAAGCTGGTGTTTACAATGAAATTGCTCCTATTACCGAATCTGCCATGTAATGACAATCCTTTGTTTTGATACATTAGGCGAGGAGAAATTGATTTCAATCAATCTTTACGAAAACGTGTGGGATTATTAAAAGGTCAATCGGTCGATTTGATTGAAACTGTCAAAAATAGAATCACATTCACCAAAGGTGCTAAAGAGTTATGCAAAGTTTTGAAAAGGTTGGGTTATAAACTTGCAGTTTTATCAGGTGGTTTCATTCCTATGGCCAATCTGGTCAAGAATACTCTAGATTTAGATTATGCATTTGCAAATGTTCTTGAAATATCCAAAGATGGTAAGACATTGACAGGAAATGTTGTAGGAGAGATTGTGAATGGAGAACGAAAGGCTGAACTGCTTTCGGTGATTGCTCAAGCTGAAAAGATAGAATCAAATCAGGTTATTTATAAAATATTTTAATATTAGATATTTGCAATTGGAGATGGGGCCAATGATTTATTGATGATGCGTGCAGCAGGTTGTGGAATTGCCTTTAATGCGAAACCAAAAGTTCAACAGCAAGCATCCATTCGATTGAACCAACCCAGTCTTATCAATGTACTTTATTTCCTTGGATATTCATCCACCGAGATCAATCAATTACTTCAATAAAACCCTAACGAACCCTAACCCTCTTTAAAATATTTTTTTTTGATGAAATTTTCTTACCAAATTCAAATTGATTTAATTTTTACTATTTCGATGAATGAATGGTAGAATGGTTGATTTGAAGATATTAAAATGGATTTTTTCACTTTGCGGGTTGAGTAATTATACTCTATTCGCCATTATAAATTCAACATCTCTTTGAGTCTTCTATTTTGAATCGAATTTCTTGTCTATCTTATGAATGTATGCTTCGTTTAATACGGAAGTGGTATTCATATTGACCTTTGAGGTATCCAATCAAATACAGAATTGATTAAATTGGAACAAGTATGATCATGAGAATGTATTAGTACATATGAATTCATTAGATGTGCCAAAGTACAGTCATTAGATGTATCACGTTCATCTGTAATTTATCCTTTTCTTTTAAATGTCATTTCTTCGAACACTACCAAAAGGACCAGTTCCAAAATCAACCTGTTTCTTTCTATGCGATATTCAAGAAGCTTTTAGAAATTTGATTTATTCAAATCCTCAAGTCATTGCAACAGCTGATAAAATGATCAAAGCATCAAATCTATTGAATATTCCACTTGTTGTTACAGAACATTATCCTAAAGGTATTTATAGCTTGAATTGATGATAGGATTGAAGCATACTGTATCTGAGTTAAATATTCAATCTGCCAAAGTTTTTGAAAAGACAAAGTTTAGTATGTGGACTACAGAAGTTGAAAATCATGTTAAAGAAGAATTGAAATCTAAATCAGTTGTTTTATTTGGAATTGAAGTAATTTTTGTATAATAATTGACTAAAAGACACACGTTTGTGTACTTCAAACAACCTTGGATTTACTTGAAGCAAATATGGAAGTATATGTAGTTTTAGATGGTGTCTCATCTCAAAATCCTGAAGAAAGATCTGTAGCAATCAAGGTACAAAAAGAAAACACATATACTAAAATTGATAGAGAATGCGAGATGCTGGTGCAGTTGTAACGACATCTGAAAGTATCTTATTCCAATTAATGGGTGATGCTCGTCATCCTAATTTCAAAGCTGTGTCTAACTTGGTCAAGGAGACTAAAGATAGCACCAAACTTGGATTGACTGCACTCTGTTCAAATTTATGAAAATAAATCAAAAAATTCAATGACGATCGTGTTGAGTTGAGAATGAATTTGAAAATTTGTTTCCTAATTAAATGTTTGCAGAATTAACGATTTCAGCTCTTCGAGTATGGATGTTTGCTCCAAAAGCTTCTCATATCAACTATCCATCCTTAAAAGAAATTCCAAATCTAATGGCTGTATCCACAACAAATCAATGTTTAGCTTGGCAGTTATTTTTATTGGGTTATACCTGCAATCATTGGTTAAAAGCAACCTTATATTTAAAACAACATTCCATTCTATTTTCAAACGTTAAATCAACAAACTATTTAGGGTTTTTTCATTTCATCATTGGATCTTTGTTATTGAATTGTCAAAAGGTAGAATATGGTTTGTTGATGATTAGTCTAAAAAATACCTTCATATATCTATTGGAAGCTTATTCAATGGAAATCTTATTAGACGCTTATTATGTTACATCTCATTTGGTGTATTAATTGATGAAATTGTAACACTTTCATTTTCATTACTATTCAACAGAAAATTCACCATAGATGGTTATCCAATCACTAAACGTTCAACTAACAATCAAGAATGTTTGATTTGTCTTTGTGATGGAAAGGAACCATTAAAGAAATTTTGTACAAACAATCATCAATTTCATTCAAAATGTATACAAAAATGGTATCAACCCTTTAAAAACTTTCAAACTTGTCCAACATGTCGACAACCTTTATTATTTTATTCAATTCCAAAATTAGATTGGGATTCATTATTTTGTTTATTCAATCATCAATTAGTGATTCGTAGAATTACTTTACATTTGTATTGTCAACTAATCATGTATGCTATTTATTTTGTACAAATGAAATTCTTGTCGTATCGAATTCGCGCATATCTATATTACCATCAAAAGAGTTAACACATTTTCTGAAAACTATTCAAGTTCACAGATGATTTACCAATTGGAGTTACAAACTGGATAGCCTTTGTGAAATTTCAGATTCCTTCCTTGTATACAATAAAGAAATACGATTGTTTATCATTAAAACATATTGCAAGTACGTATGAGTTTAGAAAATAATTTATTATTACTTAAGGACTATAAAGTCCAATGGGCACCGAATAATCTTTCAAGCAGAAATCCCATTCTGCTTCAGTGTTATGTTCTACCAAAGTAGTGGTAGATGGTTGCTGGATGGTGGACTGTTTGACACCATCAACAGGAACACTACTTCTATATTCAAGCTTCTTGCTGCCAGTTGGAATGGGTTTTAGTAATTTCATTGTCAATTCAGCGTTTTTCACATCACTGATTGCCAATTCCAGTCGTAATGCATCCATTTCATCTAAAATTAAATATATAGATTTACTGTTCAATGATAATTCTACATTAGAGGCATCCAGAACTCTTTCTTGTAATCTAGTACATTCTATTTCCAATGCACTCAACTTCGCGTCATTCTCTATCTTGAGACGTTCCAAGTTAGCACAACGTTCCCTTAGAGCTTCTTCTTCAGCTCTTCTTCGTCCCCATCTTTGTCGTATCGCATTCAAAAAGCTTAAAAAACAAAAAAAAATCGAAATTCAAACTTGACTTTTTTAAACCTTTTTCCCCATTGTTTTCTTGACCAATGAAATCAAAATCAAGACAATGCAATTGATAAGCAAATGACGTGAGAATTGTTGAAGATCAATACGATAAGAGTCTATTTTTCTTCAAAATGCATAAAATCAATGCTAATTTCTTCCATTTCTATAATGATTTCATTTCATAGAATCGAATTTAATTTCTTATCAAGGGTTTTCTATCTTTCAGGTAAGTATATCTCATCTTTTAGAGTTGAACTACAATCCTACAAAAATATTAATTTTGAAATGTCTGATTTCTAGCATTGTCATAACGTATTGGAAAGTTGAATCATTTCAGTTGACTATTTCAGTAGCATTTAACGATAATTCAATGACCTAAACATGAATTAAATTGATAAAACATTATACACTTGAAATATCTTTCCTTTCTGGGTTAATTGTTTTAGATGTTCTTGTATTTAGAAACATAAAATGATAGATTTTGATAACCTAATTGAATAACTCAATCAATAGAGAAAACGTGAAAGAAACGTTGTGTTGAAGTCCATGGAACAGGTAATGATACTTTTCTTTGAATTTCAACCATAGGATGAATAGCTTGTGATGTTCCAAAAGAGTTTGATAGTTAGAAAGTTGTATTGAAACTCTTTGAATTGGAAAATGGTCAAAAATTGAATTTAACTTGACACTCTTGTCAACATTGAATCTGTAGATATATGGATTCAATAATTGTATAACCTTACTTGAATTCAAGAACCGTCAAATTGATAGAACACCGCCAATGTGAAATACAGTTCAAGTTAGACAATCTGGGTTCGGTATACATGATTACCTAGATTAATTTATAATGATACTCTGGTATACATTAATAATTGACGAAGATGTGCTGTAGAATAACATGCTCACAAAGAAATACTATAAACCCAACCAAAGGATCATTCGTTAACAGATCTCATATGAACATACGATTATAAAACACATCAAAAATATGTTTTTGTAGTTTTAGTTTATTGAAGAACTACAATCTAACATAATTCAGGAACATCTGCAACAACTTTCTTTCCATAGGTGAATGCCTAATAAAATTAATCAAACAATAACATTACTTGAGAACATTTAGCCATGGTTGATGAAGCTCTGGCAATAGAATTTGTCAAATAAAAATCTTTAATTGGTAATTCATATGAACCAAATAAGTTTGATTTTGGATAAGTCTTCAATACACCCAATCCTAGCTTTGAAATAGGAGTGGATGTTTGTTGGAGAGTTTGGTATGATGTTAGATTAGGTGAAATTTGGGACATTCTAGCACGAACTTCTTCTATTTCATCATAGGGTAATGGTTTGCCAACAACTTCTGATAATGCTCGAATGATTTTCCAGTCTTCTCTTGCACCTGCAAGTGGGGCTACTGCCGCCCTGGATACTTGTGCTCTACCTTCTGTATTAACATATGTGGCCGACTTTTCAGTATAGGCAGCCCCTGGAAGAATAACGTTGGCATAATATGCACCAGTGTCTCCATGATGCCCTTGGTAGACTACAAATGCATCTTTTGGAATATTAGATGTGGTTAAATCATCAGCTCCCAACAAGTATACAAATTTGGAATCAGAAACGTCAGCAGAGGATGCTGTGTACCCAATTTCTAGTGCAGCAGTAGTGGATGCATTCTAAAAATAAATCATTTGAAAAACTTACTCGGTGCAATACATTATAGATTGTATTCCAATCAGATTCAGCAGACTTTTTCAATGATTCTGCGTATTCAGCAACTAATTTCAATGTGCCTTGACTGGCTTCATGATCAAGTACTGATTCACCAAGCAAAATCATTGGACGTTTGGCAGATTGTAGTTTTTTGGAAAATGGATGGTCACCATTGATTAAACTCTGCAATTGAGTCACTTCAGCACCAATATGTTCAAAATCATAATTCAAGTTTGGTTTTTGTCCAATAACACCGACTTCTAAACCATTATGCAAGTAAGATTTTCGGATTCTGGTGTTAAGGATTGGAGCTTCATGACGAGGATTGGAACCAATCAACAATAGAACATCAGCTTCTTCTATTCCAGCAATAGTACTGTTCAACACAAAGTTGGAGCGAACGTCAGTGAATCCCGAAAATGTTTTAGCAGTATTTTCTAGTTGCAAGTTTTCTGAATCAAATCGATTGAACAAATCTTTCAAGGCTACTAAAGATTCTGCATCGGCTAATTGACCGGCAATTGCAGTCAATTGACTACCAGATAAGCCTTTGGTGGCAGCAGCAATTGCTTCTAATGCTTGAGGCCAAGTAGCAGGAACAAACTCGTTACCCTTCTTAATTAAAGGAGTGGTAAGACGCTGAGTTTTCAAACCATCATTGGCAAATCTAGTTTTATCAGAAATCCACTCTTCGTTAATGTCATCATTGAGACGAGGAAGGATACGCATAACTTCTGCTCCTCGACTGTCAATTCGAATGTTACTTCCAATAGCATCCAAGACATCAATAGATTCAGTTCGTTTCAGTTCCCAAGGACGAGCTTGGAACGCATACGGTTTAGATGTCAAAGCTCCAACAGGACACAAGTCGACTAAATTTCCAGACATTTCAGAGGAAATAGCTTTGGAAACGTAGGTACCGATTTCCATTGTATTTCCACGGCCAGAAGTACCTAATTCACTTGCTCCAGCAATTTCGTTGGCGAATCGCACACATCGAGTACAATGAATACAACGGGTCATAACTGTTTTAACCAATGGGCCCAAATCTTTGTTTACTGTAGCTCTCTTTCCAGTAACTTCGGAGAAACGACTTCTATCAGAACCATAACGAACACTTTGGTCTTGTAAATCACACTCTCCACCTTGATCACAAATAGGACAATCCAAAGGGTGGTTAGCCAACAAGAACTCCATCACACCTTCTCTTGCTTTTTTGACTAAAGGGGTTTCAGTTTGAACTTTCATTCCAGGCATGACAGGCATAGCACAAGATGCAACAGGTTTTGGACCTCCCACATCCACCAAACACATTCTACAATTTCCAGCAATTCCTAAACGTTCATGATAGCAAAAACGAGGAATATCAACTCCAATTTTTTCACAAGCTTGAATGATAGCTGAACCTGATTCAATTTTCACTGGAAGATTATTGATAGTCAGTTCGACTTCGGCCAACAAAGATGAAGAAGAAGAGAAAGCTTAAAAGAAGGTTAGATAGTTTAATATTTACTTCGTAGTCTGTTTGTCAGAATTATTTGTTTCTTCAACAGTGATTGCATTGAAAAATTTTAAGAAAAATTTACAGAATTCTCATGAAATTAAAATAGAATCAGTCACCTTCATTCGGATGCTATTCAGTTGTCAAAGCTGGATTATTAATATAATGTTGGAAATAGTTGATAAACTTTGTAATTCTTGGTCTGGTAAGAGAAAACTAGGTTGACTTGGAATGGTTTCCTGAATGATATTACTCATGGATTTCTTCTATTTCATAGAGTCAAGGGATTTCACTCTTTAAACGCGATCAATAATAAATTATCGCGACTTTGGAACTGGTAACCCAAAGAATCTAAAATCAATCCAAGGATACAATTGAAGAATTTAGAATCAATCTAAATCATAGAAGGATTCTCCAAAGTGAATCAAGAACGTTGACATTGAGCATTTGATCATGTCTAAGTAAAACACTTTACTAAATGCTTTAAAATAAATTCGATGAAATGTGTCATGAGGTTCTTTATAAATTGGACAACAATCTAGGTAGTAAGGATATCATCAGCATAGTATCAAGAGAAATCCGATTGAAAGTAAAACGAAAAGATTAGTGTTTGACTGTAACGCATCATTCTTCATACAGATAGTTGGTAGCACTCGACTATTATAATCGTAGAGCATTTCCAACGATTCAACTTTGCTCCTTTCTTGTACCAATACTATCTCTTGTTCCATCAATTTAAACTTTTCTTGAATATCAAAAAATTGATACTTGTTAAACTCTTGCAATTCTTCTATCTTAGTTTGGTGTATAGCTTTTAATGATGCAATTTGCTCTTGATGGTGGACTTTCATTGCATTTAAAGTGTTGTAGTTGATGCCAAATCCAATCAGCATTGCAACAAACAGTATGATATTGAACCATTTCCAGGTCTTGCCTTTAGTACTCGGGATGTTCTGAATAATTGTCTCTTGTTTCTGTGGTTAAGTTATAACAAAGCGAACCATGTCTATATTGGTCTAACAGTAAAAATATCAAAGAAAATGCATCGAAACGACAATTCAATTTTGGCAGATACTCTTAATACCTACAGCAGTCTTATTGTTGGATTATTTAAAAACTCATCGACATGGATTGCAAGTGCGGAACTTGACCAAATAATAGCAATCAGTAAAACGAATACTACGATTCATGGTTAATTCAATCATGCAAAATTCAATGGAAAACATATATTCTCTTTCAGATTAATGCTTATCCTTTTTGAAATAATAATCCACAGCATCATTTTTGTTCTTTTGAGCAGCAGTAGATTCAGAAACATTTCTCCTATAAAGAATCAACATCAACCAATCATTTACATCATATGTTCCCATTTACCGTCAGGTGCTATAAAAGAAATTAGAATAAATGTTCAATACCTATATTTAGTTAGATGTGAAAACCCAACATACCTAAAAATATTAGATAAATAAGTAATTAACTAACCTAGAAAAGAAATTAGCAAAACAAGGACTTACCATTCATTAATTTTGTATGAACATTAGCAAACAAGAAGAAAGATGTAGTTCCAGTGATGATGAAAGGGAAGTACAATTTCAAATAGTTTCCAGGCCAAACTCTAGTTCCAAGGAAGGTACGGTATGCAGCCATTCTAAGAGATTATCGATTTTACTTTGGTTTACTGTCAATGAAAAAAATCAAAAAAAATTGCAGAGGAAAAGTTGACTATTAACAAGACGATTAGGAATTCGAATCTAGCTAATACTTAATTTATTGAAATATAATGAGAGAGAATAGTCATGTTCAATGCTTGTTTCTTGTTTAAGAGACGGAAATTGATTCATAATACTTGTACAAAAGTAAGCAGAATACATTGGAAAGTAAATCATTATAAGTTGTGACATAGCGGGTACTTTCAGTACAATTTGTGCTCTCTAGTGACGGTAAATCAAGGATTAAACCACAGATTTTGCATACCAGTAAATGGAAGCGCATTTTTATTAGGAATTTGCAATAAGAGTCTAAAACCCTAAAAGTTTAAACTGATAATGATTGACTGGACATTATACTTAGAAGATCTGTAGGAAGGGCAGACCAAAGTGCCTAAATACTGTATCAGACTGCTAATTGCTGTACAATTGAGTAATGGGAGACAAATCTAAAATAATTTTCTCAAGATCACTTCATAAACTCACGATGGAATGAATGGTTGAAGTAAAAAGGCGATGACGATATTTCATTTTACGAATTTTATTGTCTATTTGAACTAACATTCAGAGATGACACATCCGGCTGCAGCACCACCAATAGCCAAGGCACTGATTGCACAAGTCACGCCAAGAGTTTCTGCTCCCGCAAATGCACACCCTGCAATAGCTGGAGCTGCTCCAGACGCCATGGAAGCAGCAATACATTTGGTGAAACCCTCAGGATTATCACACTTGTAACATAAACCAGCAGCGAAAGTATAGTCGGATGGACACTTTGGTGCACGTTGAATGGTGTTGGCAGGGTGATTGAAACAATCAATGATTTCATTACGGTAGCAGTCATTGTGACAACCCCATCGTCCTTCAGTACATCCAATACATCCCCAGCTTCTGGTTACGGTAATTCCACAACCACGAGTACATGTCAAAGGAAAGGTAGTATAATCAGATGGGCATTCTTCATAGACAGGGATTTGAGATTGCAAGGTAGCAGAGACTAAGCCAGAGAATAACGCGAAAACAGAAATGAAGAGCATTGAAGTAATTTGAATTGATAAGACATTTGAATCCATCACGCTTTATTTATATTGAATGCCCCTGGGCTCTCGTTGAGTACAAACCCCCAACTTTGAAATTGAATCATCATCTGATGTTTGATTGGATTACAATCAACCAAATTAAGGATTGAAACCTCCAAAAACAAAACTTGTGCAAGGTGGGCTTTTTTGTAACACCACACTTTAATGCAACTTCTGTAACAATGGATTTGTAAAATTGTGAATCGAAATGGTTTATTGACAAGCTACCTGTTTATGACGGTTGTTGTAGAGTTGATGCAGTAATTGATGGTAACTATCTTTGTGTTTGGTGTGAAGAGACATCACATGTGATCACTACATTCACCAAAATAATTGAACCACCGTGCTATTGAACCCAATTACTCGAATAGATCAGTTGAAACATTACTTTAATATTCATTGAGATGGAAATAAATCGAGATGTCTTGTGTGAACAAAATGAATCTCACCAAATTGCCCAACACTAAAGAGTCAATCATTGGCCAGCTTTCCTATTGCTTGCTTTAATCAGGTCTTGGGTTCTTCAAAGCAGTTTCGCATTCTCATAACCCAAAATTACCCAAGTGCTACTGATCAAATTACTAGTTAAGAACATGTCTAGTTTCGATTTTTGTAATGTCACTTCTTACTTAAATAGAGTGCAAAAATTCTTTCCGTTTTTGAGGATTGACTTTGCATATATCTTGAATGGGCACGTTTCATTGATTTGTGATATGTTGAATCTATTGAAATCTGTTCATCAATCTCAAAATAACCCACGTATACTTTGTTAATTATAGCCAAGGAAAAAGTATTTAAAACCAGTGTAATTATTGGATATAGATAGTGAGTCATAAAATACGGTTAAAAGTTTTATTGTCTATATGAACTAACATTCAGAGATAACACATCCAGCTGCAGCACCACCAATAGCCAAGGCACTGATTGCACAAGTCACGCCAAGAGTTTCTGCTCCCGCAAATGCACACCCTGCAATAGCTGGAGCTGCTCCAGACGCCATGGAAGCAGCAATACATTTGGTGAAACCCTCAGGATTATCACACTTGTAACATAAACCAGCCGCGAAAGTGTAGTCGGATGGACACTTTGGTGCACGTTGAATGGTGTTGGCAGGATGATTGAAACAATCAATGATTTCATTACGGTAGCAGTCATTGTGACAACCCCAACGACCTTCAGTACATCCAATACATCCCCAGCTTCTGGTTACGGTAATTCCACAACCACGAGTACATGTCAAAGGAAAGGTAGTATAATCAGATGGGCATTCTTCATAGACAGGGATTTGAGATTGCAAGGCAGCAGAGACTAAGCCAGAGAATAACGCGAAAACAGAAATGAATAACATGGAAGTGAAAGTTGGTTTGTTAAACAGGAGTCTCTTATCACGCTTTATTTATAGTAATTAGCGTGGGCTTCTCTGAAGTACAAAACCCGGTTGGAAGATTAAACCATCATCTGATACAAAGTGGTGGTACAGATTGTGACTTTGAGTTGCGTAGTTGAAACACATGCTTTTCTAATCCAATGTACAAATCAGTGATACGTTTCCGAACGAGTGCAGACATGTTGGTGATGTTTTGCGTTTGAAGGAGAAAGTTTGAATACAATGACTAGTTGGTATTTATGGTATTGGTGGTGAAATCACACCAATGCTGCAATGTGGTTGCCACACATTTACCAAAAATGAGAAACACCATTGATGAGACCCATTTCCTAAAGAATTGAGTTGAAACACGCCTTGCATTGGCAGAATCAATCAACTTTCAAGAAGATTTTAAAGAGGGTTATTAAACTCTTCAGAATTTGAATGCTATATTCAATGAAATTATGCAGTGCCTGTATCAGTAAGTGGAAATCAAAGGGATACTCTTCATAATATATCGAGTAGATATTAAATTATAGGCTGATTAGCAATAGATACCACCATACTGAAATATAACAGGCAATCACAGAGTGTTTGAAACGGTAGTAAAAACCCAGTTGCATACTTATGCAGACAGTTATAGTCTTCTTGGTTTTTAACGATACCTAATACTGCTCCAAACAACGCGGTATTTTTGGAGGAAATTCGGATTTTTATTGTATACTTTTGCTGGTTGTGAAAAACTGCAACATTAAATACGGTATAAAATTTTATTTTCTATATGGAATAACAATTGGAAATTACATCAATTTGAATTAACATTCGGAGATAACACATCCGGCTGCTGCACCACCAATAGCCAAGGCACTGATTGCACAAGTCACACCAAGAGTTTCTGCTCCCGCAAATGCACACGCAGCAATAGCTGGAGCTGCTCCATAGGCCATAGCAGTAACAATACATTTTTTGAATCCATCCGGGTTATCACACTTGTAACATAAGCCGGCTGCAAAAGTATGGTCGGATGGACACTTTGGTGCACGTTGAATAGTGTTGGCAGGATGATTGAAACAATCAATGATTTCATTACGGTAGCAGTCATTGTGACAACTTGAACGACCTTCAGTACATCCAATACATCCCCAGCTTCTCGTTGCGGTAATTCCACAACCACGGGTACATGTCAAAGGAAAGGTAGTATAATCAGATGGTCATGCATCGTAGACAGGGATTTGAGATTGCAGTGCACCAAAGCCTGTACCCAAAAGGAAAAGAGTAAAGAAGAGCATTGAAGGTTAATTAGATTTAGTACAGGATGAACTTATTATCACGCTTCATTTATATTAATTACCTTGGGCTTTTTAATAATACAATCGAAACATAATCGGCTATAAGATAGTGTGACTTTTGAGCTCAACTTACCAGACCTTTTGTTGAAACAGTTGGCATTTTCATATTACAAAAAGCAGCGTATATGCTATTGGGAGATTGACAGTATTCTGCAATGGGTTATATTTGAACGATCCAGTTGAAACGCGACCAAAAGTTAGTGTTTATCGATGTTGAAATCACCATTTGTTTGTTGCCACACACATTCACCAAAAATGAGCTCTAAACCCATTTGCTAAAATGACTTGCGTTGGTACAAATATTGATTTAATGTTTGTGTGAGGAGGTCAGACTCAGTCACATCAGGGATCATACGATTAGCGAATCGGACG
Source organism: Globomyces pollinis-pini (assembly GCA_025399215.1). Classification (NCBI taxonomy): domain Eukaryota; kingdom Fungi; phylum Chytridiomycota; class Chytridiomycetes; order Rhizophydiales; family Globomycetaceae; genus Globomyces; species Globomyces pollinis-pini. The sequence goes on along the minus strand of MU621177.1, from coordinate 16,135 downwards.
AAATTGTCTCCCTATAAAAGAAATTTCATTGTGAAGTTTATCGATTGCATTATTTAGAATTGGAATTCAACCGGCTGTAGTAGCTCTGATGAATAAAACACTAATAGGATAATAAATTCCAACACAAGATGTGTAACTTACATTGGTATGTACAGTAGAAAGCGGTCTTTTAGAGAAGCAGAAATTGATAACTCAAGATCCTGCTAAAAACAAAGAACAATGCTGCTACAGTGGTATATCTGATAAAAATTGACATAGATCTACAAAAATTCGCAAGTAGCCAGTAACGACATTACAATCAACCCAAATATTCAGCAAGTGAATATTTTGAATTCCCTTCAAAATGGTTAAAACACAGACTAAGAGTTTCTCTCATAAACAACCACAACAACCACCTAATTATATCGATTGCCTATAGAATTTTCCGTCTAATTCTAGAGAGTTCTTACTGTTCATGAGTCACTCTTGTGTTTTTCAACCCCTGACTGGTCGACATTTGATTGGTCCACATTTTCATAAGAGTGAAATTTTACATTCGAATCACTTACCTCAAAAATGTCAAACATATTCGAACAGTTTATGCCTTCAAATTTAAACTCAATGAGTTGGGATAATTTGAAGTTAAACCTCACTCCCTCTGTCAAATCTCATTTAAAGAAAGTTTATACAAATATGGCAGTGATGTTGGCAATTTCTGCCTTCACTTGTTACTTGGATATCATTGGTTTGGTCTCTTTCAACTATACTCTTACTTCTTTGGCTGCTTTGATCTGTTTAGGTATCCAATCAATATTTAATTTTAGCTGCTTTTGCAATGACTGATGAAATTACCAGCAAAGATACTGCACAATATTTATTATATGGTTTTGCTGCCCTTAAAGGGTTCTCATTGGCTCCTTTGATATCATTGGCTATTGACATGGATTCATCTATTATTTTTACTGCCTTGGTATCCACTGCTTTGGTTTTCATTAGTTTCTCTCTTTCAGTCATGTACAGTGTGAATCGTCAAAGTCTTTATATCACTGGTATGCAAAGATAAAACTAATTGTAGGATTCTTGTCTACTTCTATTTCATCTCTATTTTGGCTCTCATTTGCCAATCGGTTCATATTCCAATCAAGCACAATGTTCTCTCTTGAGCTTTACCTTGGATTAGCAGTATTTTCCATGTACGTTATATACGATACACAAGTGATGATTATGAAATTCGAACAAGGTTCCAAATTGTACATGCGACACACGATGGAATTGTATATTGACTTGGTCGCTTTGTTTGTTCGTCTTATGGTCTTGTTGATGAAAAAGAAAGAGACAGAAGAAGAAAAGAAGAACAAGAAACGTCGTTGATTTTAATTTGGCTTCATTTGAATTCAATAAATCTCTGGCTTTTTGTATAGTAAATTGATATATCATGGTCTGTTTAAGTGCATTTCCATAATAATAATTATCTTCAAAGGCTAAACGGTATCACCATTATCATACATTAGGAAATAAAGATGAAGCAAATCACCATTCCCACAGGCCCCAGAACATGGGTTTACTTCGGGGTCTGGGCCAACCATTATTCTGAATCGCAAATTATGAATCACTGAGGTAACAATTATGTATATGTAGCATGCCTGAATTATTATTACTCACTAATTCACTCTCACCATTAGCAAAACAATAATAAATTTAAAAAGTGTATTGTCTATTTGAACTAACATTCTGAAATAACACATCCAGCTGCAGCACCACCAATAGCTAAAGCACTAACTGCACAGGTTACACCAAGAGTTTCTGCTCCTGCTAATGCACATGCAGCAATAGCTGGAGCTGCTCCACCAGCCATAGCAGCAGTGATACACTTGGTAAATCCGGCAGGGTTAGCACATTTGTAACATAAACCAGCTGCGAAAGTATAGTCTGATGGGCATCTTGGTTTACGCTCAATGGTGCTGGCAGGATGATTGAAACAATCAATGATTTCATTACGATAACAATCATTGTGGCATCCTTTACGGCCTCCGGTACATCCAATACATCCCCAGCTTTTGGTTACAGTAACTCCACAACCACGGGTGCATGTCAAAGGGAAGGTAGTATAACCAGATGGACATGCGTCATAGGCTGGAATTTGAGATTGTAAAGCAGCAGAGACTAAGCTAGTGAATAACGCGAAAAGAGTAATGAAGAGCATTGAAGTTAAAATGAGTTTGGTTTAGAATGAACATTAATCATTATTTATACTAATTTCTCAGGTTGGAAAACCCGTTTTTATTTTCGACAATCAGATCACCTGATGTATGGTGGTAGTGCAAATGAGGGGCTGGGGTTCCTCCTACCGGCGAGTGGTTAGGGGGTTTTACTGTCAACCAATAGTTGTTTAGGATATATAATAGTGGTTGCCAATTGCCGAAGTTTACTGTAGTCTCATTTAGCTACAACTAGTTTATGTATTGCGGAACCGAAGTAATGCATGCTTTGTGACATATTCTACCGTCTAAACTAACTCTGTTGAGCATATGCATTTGAATGTTACTTTAACCGTGGGGAGTTTCTTTAATGGTCCATGTGGTTAGCGTAAAGGCCATCATTGAAAAGATCTGGGGTGGGGAGTTTCCTAATTGGTATTAAAACCCATAATCGTGTCATATCATGTTTCGTTCTTAAAGAACTTTAAGATGTTCGATCTTTCAGTATCCGTCTTTTTCTCGGCTGGTGGTATTCCCTTTGACAAGCCATTTCCCTTCGTAGTAGTGTGGTTATTGGTTGGTCTGTTGACCACAAATTCGTGTTGGTTTTTAACTCGTTCCGTAAATTGCGTTATAATAATTGAGACGTAATGCTTACTGTTTATACTCAGATATGGTCGGAACTACAAAACTATGGACTATATTATACTTTTAAGTTGAACGAATAACATCAATCATCTTACAAGCAATATCAAGGTAAAATAAGCTGATTTTCAACGAATGTTCAGTTTCTAATAACCCAATTTTCTGTGATGTATTTTGTACCATCTGGATAATAATTTGCTCCGAAAGACACTCTAAGGCTGTGGATTGGATTGATTGTATGGTATGTACAATGGTAGCTGATACTTGCATTGAATCTTGATCCAAAGATGTCATGTATCTTAATAAATTCTCAAAGAAATCTTTGATTAATCCTGTATTGATGTACCTTAATATCAGTAGTTTGACTCTTTACCTGCTCTATTAGATGAGATTATATCTTTAACCTTTGTTTATAAAATAAGCCTTGAATGTAGGACCAAAGATTCCCAAATCGATAGTTTCATGAAGAATATCTTTGCTATCCAAGGTCAGATCGTATACCTTCTGTGTACTTTTGTACATTGCAAGGTAGCCTACTTGAATGAAAAGTTGAACAGGGATATCTGGGCATATCAATTCCGCCAATTGGTGAATATCTGAAATTCTATACTTTTCTATTTGATTAAATTTCTATTTTTTATAATAAAGTAATTTGTAGGTATTTGATGAATATGAAGGATGTTATTACCATTGTGAATGATGTTATTTAATTTGTTTATCAAACACGTTCGATTCCAAGTTGTTGCTACAATATGTTCATATTCTCTACCGAGTATATGATCTCCTTCGCTAATTTTATGAAAACTAATTATTAAATGTTGAAATCAAACTATTGTTGAAGAAAAATTAATGGTTTGGTTGGCTTTTTTAGATTGATTTGATACATGGCATCCTATTGTATTTTGAGTTAAATTTGAGTGATACCTGTATGTAATAACCGATAGAATGAGATTCTATTCAAAATTAAAGTCATTTACGATTACCCAAGTAAGAATATGATTGATTATATAAATTTGTATTCATAATTCGCGTCTGTTTTAAGTGAAAATGTTTGGATGAGAAAAAGATTGATTATCAGGAACGTTTAACTAAAACTCTTTATTAAATCTATAGTGGAAAGCTGGCATGTGGGGTTGTTCAAATGCCACCATTGATATGCATCTAAGTAACCAAAAAACTGCACAGTGATGCCCAAAATAACACATATATGCCAAAACTGATGTGAGTGGCCAAATATGTTAAATTGATTTGGAAAATATCGTTCAGGTATTCTCCGGACAAATATAAAAACGCCAACAAGAGATATAACTGCTGATTTTCCCATTGAATGGAGACTGATTGTGTGAATCGCAAGATCAGTCCCAACTATATAGATATGGTGACAAACAGGTATAATAGCACTAAATGGTAGTCCAGCAACTAAGGGTTAAGGCTTTCAAGTGTGTACATAGACATGTTCGAAGTGTGCGAAAATGAGGACCTGAAAATCGGCTACTAGTAGTCACATTTAACTAATATACATAAAAACAAAACATTTACTGTTATAACTCCCAATATGAGCATTGCTGATATGTATATTTGCCTCAGAAAAGGCTGGCAGTAGAAAGCATAATAGACAGTAGGAACTAAAGAACCCAACAGAACAAAAACGATTCCAGTAAAATCAGCCTTATTGCAAAATATGGACACGCGTTTTGAATGACAACAGCATGTATGAAATAGCGTTGATGTGGCCTATAATCAGAATAGATGTAAATATACAAAACACACAAATGAAGATAAGCAAGAAGCATAAAACAGAATGTACTCGAACGTCGAAGTTGTTGGATGAGATAGCCAAATTGAGGCATATGGTAGAAATCCCAAGTACATGAACATACCTAATTTACCATTAGTATTATTCAAAAATATTCAAAGCATTGGGAAATTTGTGGTTATGTGTTTAAAAGATTACCTATCATATGAGAGTATATGTTGCCCAGTTCATTATGAAGATAGAACAAAGAAATTAGACATCCCCGAATAGAGTACGTGATTCTGCGATAACCTCCATCAATAAACGGATGTTTAATGTACCTAATAGAATTAGTATGTACAAAGGTAGGGATAGACATTGTCGAACAGCGTAATAGGTCTAATGAATTGTAATTACCATTCTGGCATAAGATTGACATGCACTGTGTAATTATTAATTGAATTTGTAGGATGATTTTCATAAGGTTCGTAGTCCTGAAAGCTTTCCAGAATAGGTCCGTCAGGATTATTAGAATTACTTTGTCTCATTCTAAATATTGATAGAAATCCAGTAATTAAATGATGTTAGTATCGGGATTGGTAAAGAATATTCCTTGTTTTTTTTATGTCATTTGATATCAATTGGGAATTGTTAAAGGATGGAATTGAGGCAAATCAACTACAGAAATACTTGAATTCCAGATTCGAAAGTATCAAGCGACCAAATTTTCTTGGTCCCGTTGAAGTTATCCATTTTGATTTTGGTATTCCTATGACTTTGTGGTAATGTTAGGTGATATACCTCCAGAAATTACCATCCTCAATATAACTGACCCATTGGATGATTTTTACTACCTGGATAGTGATGACTTGAAAGAGTCGTCGGATTCGGAAACAGATTTACCAGCATCTGATACAGAATCCTATCAGAGAGATTCCAACAATTTCAAAGAACCTAACTACAATGATTCGTATAGCGAATATAATAGTCAGTCAGACCAAATGCCTTATAGTAATAATTTCAACAATCAATCTGCATCTAATACCAAAAAGAGAGACAACTTCAATCTTTCAAATCAACCTGACTACGTCTCCATCCCACCATCTTACCCTAGCTCTTATCCTCCTTCATATCATGGTTCGATTGGAACACCAAAGAGTCAGCCTGATACCTCCGACCTTTTTAACAGTGACACCTATGAGACTATTGAACGCACAGAGTCTGATGCACAATTGGATTTATCAATTGTTTACAATGGAAACATGCGCATGTCAATATCTACATCTTTAATTGTGAACCAACCGACACCGGGATTTATGGTCCTCCCACTAACCCTGACGCTTACTAAATCATCTCTCAAAGGTAATTAAATAGATCAATTCTAAATTTTTTAGGTATTTTCTATATTTGTTAATGTATACTTCAGCAACTGCCGTTATTGCCTACCTTTCGAAAGTCAATATGATCAATTTCTGTCTGAAGACACCCTCTCCTGGAGACCCGTAAGATACACATACTAATTGTAGTATACTTAAAGATTTGAATATTGACACTGCTATTGGTGACGGAAACCGTTCAGTTTTGAAGAATGTGGGCAAGATAGAATCGTTCATTGTACATACATTATCTGCGTTTTTGAATGATTATGTTGTTTTCCCAAACTATCATTCCATTTATCTAGATCTACAAAAAGAATAATACACATATTGAACATCCTAAAACGTATTTATTTACATAGATGAGAATAAAGTCACATTAGCTCACTTCTATTCCGATTTGATACAGAACAACAATGATTATTTTTTCAATTTAATAGTAATAGATTATCTGTTTAGACCTTGCATGCCAGGGTAAATCAACAACGGGAATATCCCCATCTCAAGTATAGCTACATGGAGTAAATTTAATGTTTATTGAAACACAGTAGCATATACGTGGAATATAGTCAAAAATTAAGCTTCTTACGAACATTTAATGTAATGGGAATGGCGTTAAAACGATCCACGTCAGACCAAATATTTTTTGACGAATTAAAAACAAATGGTCAACATAGATGCTTCTGTTTCTGTAGCATACGAAGATGTCCGTAATGACAAAACTGCAACAAACTGGTTAATTATGGGATATGTCGATGAAAAGGGAGAAACCCTGGGTTTGGTTGGAACAGGTAATGATGGTAATAGATTGAAACTATAAGGAAACGGAGGTTTAGCTGAATTTAAAACAAAACTAAAGGATGATCAAGCTTATTTCGGGTATGTCCGTATGGTTGTTGGAAACGATGAGTTGGTAATCTATTTGGAGAATACTAAATAGCTAGTCCCAACGATCCAAATTCTTGCTTGTCAGTTGGTGTGGACCAAGCGTGAAAGTAATGCGTAGAGGAAAGTTATCGGTCCATATCGCTGATGTCAAAGGGGTGATTAAGTCATTTGCAGTCGAAATCTCTGCTTCATCCGTTGATGTATTAATATTTTTATACTAAGTTATAGGAATTAAAGGAAGCACAAGTGACTCTATTGTTACAGGTAAGATTATTGGTCTCATTAGCGCGTAGAAAGCAATGGGAGCAAATTATGATCGACAAGCTTCAAGCTACTAAATTTTTACAAAGGTCAAGGATCCAAACCATTATTCTTTCGATAAAAATAAACTGTTTTTGGATGAATTCTTGTGTTTTGAGATATACATTTTGTATTTTCACTATATTTATATACATTATACCCATAATAAGATATATCTAAGCAAAAATAGATATGTATTGCAAATTAGGGCCCTATGTGATTCAACCATTAAGGTGACAGATTGTGTAAAGAAAGCCTTGAAGAATCCGATATTGTAATATTCTTTCTTTCTTAATAGGTATTGGGTTCAAGATTTATAAGTGGGAATGTGAAGGTTATAGGTCAGTCTCTTTGGGTAAGACATATGGCCAACTGAATTCTTCACTTTTCTAAAATGCAAGAGCTTGTAGATCTTGATCGGGATATTAGAGGATTAGACTGGGAACTCAAAGTAGATGCAATATACAAACTTAACAAGTATCCAATACTCAGCTGATGTTACTTAGCTTAATTCTTAACATTCACCATAGCAATGACATTCAGATTATTCAGAGTAACCAAGATATAAATTCACATAAATCTAATGCGCTAAATTCACAATCCGCTTTTCTAAAGTTATCTGAATATTGGTTGCTCTCGTAGTCAAGTTCTTAGTAACCCTTTAGTACAAATTCGTTTAGAGTTATCCTTCTACTGGTCTTTAGCAATGTGTCTTGTTTGTCTCATTCCATTGCGCAACCTTATGATATTTTACACAGAATTTCAAATGTTTTGGAGAGTAACGACCAGTGAGTTGATTCTTAACGAATAGGTATCTTGAACGTGACTTATGTGCTTTAGGTATTGGATTCTTTTGCAATAATAATTCATAGGCAATGATCCTGTAGCAAGAGCATTAACAATCCGTGTATTAGGGTACTTGGCTGATATTGCAGACACACCTGAATTACACCATCGGTATTTTAATTCACTAATTACAAGTATTCTCACTGCTTTGGTTGACCCAGATATTGATGATTTTGAACTTTCGGCATCCATTTTTACTGCTATTCAGTTGTCTATACAAAATGCAGATTTTGCGTTATCAATCTGCACACTATTGGTTTGCTTACCACAATCTCAAAGTATCAATTGCATCTAACCTGTAGATCTTGGACAACTTTCCAAACTCTTGCCAGTTTTTGAGCATTTGGATCGTAAAATCACTTTTGCACCTCTTGTAATCCAAAATTGCTCTCATATAATAGGCCGTTGAAATTTTTAAGAAAATGTTTGAAGTTCATCAACTAGATTCAGAAGAACAATTAACCTTATACTTGGCAATGACGAAATATTCGCTCAAAACGTTAGTATTGATATCGTCTCAAGTAGAAAATGAATTTTTGATTTTAGATTGAATACCTATTAAACTGTTATCAAGCCGCAACTAAAGAGGAAATACAATCCGGATTAATTGAAAATTTGATTATCATTGCTAATCAATGCCCTCATTATTTTAATCTGCCAACACTTGTATATTTACTTCAACTGCTAAATAATGCTGATGGTGTTATAATTCGACCGAAAATTGCACATCTTTTATTTACTATTTTCATTCGTAAAAACTTGTTTGATTTGGCAATCAAACATCATGAATTTGAAAAGCATGTCACCGAATATGTCTCAGATACTATCAAAAATGTTCTATCGTCACGCGATTCATTTCCATATGCCTTCCCTGTTGTTAAGTTGGGAATCCAATTATTAGATTATTTATCCCAGATCGACATATCCGAAAACAATACTTCATTTTCAAATGCTTCTGAGGAATCATGCTTATTAGGTAAGTAGTGCTATTACTGATTCTCTTTAGGTAAATCTTGTTTTTCTCATTATAGGTATTGTATCAAGCATTCTTTGATTGGAGTAGTCGAAAAATGGGTCCAATTAATTTTTGGTGAATTAGAAAAGGATTACAAGAATCAGGTATTGCGAATTTATCATGCTTATGCTTATTCATAAATAGTTGCCATTTAAATTAATATGGAAATGTTTTCCTTTCATCAAGATAAACAGTTCAATGTGGAATAAGTGCTTAAATCTGCTGATAACAGAGAATAGTAAATTAGTCGTTATGGTTAATATTTTTAGGTCAAAAGATTTCAGTTTTTCAAATAGTCCGAAATGGTACCAGATTACCAATAAGTATGGTACTCACAGCCATCAAACAGTCAACCAGTTCGAACAAGATAAAGGTATTATTACTTTTGACATTGATACATTTAGTATATTTTACTTCAATCCAGTTTGTTGGAAGATGAAGGAAATGGTGAACTACAATCTTCGGACTTGGGATTAGAATATGAAAATGATTTATGGTCAGTTTACAAGATTGCCAATTTATGCATGACAAAGGGGTTTTCAAATATTGCAAATGATTTATATCCCAAATTGAAGGTTTATTTAACGCTCTAATAGTAATATAGGTATGCTGAAGTATAAACTCAAGTAGTAAGTGTTTTTCAAATGATTCATATGATTGGGTCAAAAGTTTGGAATGTATATCAATTGCCGAAAAGATCATCAAAGAGAATTCAAAAGCAATATCATTACAAACTTTGATTGAATTCAAAACCAAGCTAACAACCAAACAGCCAGACACGAATTTTAAGAGCACTCCCGCGCAATTAGAGACCATATTGAAGTGGCTTCATCAAAGCAACAGTCATATAAAGTCTTTTCAAGCCGCCAAAGTTGGATTTGGTACCTTTCAGTCAACTTATCTTGAATTTCAAATTTCGTTTTACTATTTCATTGATCAACTTTGCTCATATAAGATCCAAATGATAGATGTGTATGGACTACTAGAGCGATTGAAAGGCATGAATGACCAATTAGAAAAATTAAAGACTGGATTTTACGATTTGGATACCATTAGTTTTGAAGCACTAACTCACTATAACAACATGTTGACAATTCTCTCGCGGTTGGTTCTTACCGTTTTTCCTCTGAAAAACAGGTACTTCATATTTCTAATCACCAAAGCGAATTCAATTTCAAGTGGTACGCACAGAGCCATGGAAAATATAAGCAGTTTTGCGAATCATTTATGGATGTGGTGGAGGCATTTAAGCCAGATGATCATATACATGTAAAATTTATCCCTTAACCCCTTTAGATCTTGGAGTTCATTCAAATTCTTGGTTTCTCAGTTAAACCTTTCCCAGGCTACTTTTTCAGACCCAAATCAATGTTCAATATGACAGTAATCAATTTTATACTGATTTTATAGGTAAACATTAATCCGAAAAGCGCCGATGAAACATATTTGGTTCTCAAGTCATATGAATGCTTGACATTATCAATTGATGGTACCTTCGAAGTATCACAGCCATTAGTTTATAAATGTATTTTACAAGATATCGCTAAACTTAGTAAATCCAATCAAAACGATTGTCCTCACATTCACTCTGCCAGATCAACAAGTTAACATTAAAATACTCATTATATAGGTATTAACTCATTCTTGTAAAGTAATTGAATCGAATGGATTTCAGACTTTGTTCAGTTTACCCCCTCTATCAAAATTTATTGGAACTCATTTTGAGATTACACTACGTATATCTGTTGTTGACCAGGACCTGAGGCAAGTGGATTTGTGGGACACGTACCAAATACCTGTTTCAATTGCAAGATAGTTTCTCTAGTAAATTTATGTTGTAGTTTAATTGAACGTTTTTTTTTCAATTGGCAAGGATGTGAGATGTTTAATAGTTTTGAATCAGTCATATTACAGAAGGTTAAATTCGAATTGCACTATGATGGTTTATTATTTGAGTTTTACGCACACTCCCCAGCTACACCATTTGGAACGGCATTTGAGTTATTCCTCGACAATTTGAGCTTTCTTTTCAATACAGAATTGTCTTCAGTTTCTCCTATTTTGTCCAAACCTCCCGCCAAACTTCTTGCCACTATTCTTTCCACATCCAAATGCTGTGACATTCGAATTGATTCTTTAGATTGATAATGATTCTAAAAAAATAATTTAGTACTAGATTGTATTACTCTTTCATCCATCTTTATTTCTTGGCCTTCCACATGCCATTTGTATACTCGAACGGGTTCACCTTCACCCCATATCGAAAATGCAATGATATGATCATGAGGATGGAATGATATATGAACTACTGGACAATTTCCTTCCTTCCAACTTTTTAATACCGTGTTATTAAATGCGCCAACATAAGTCCCACTTTCTGCTCGCCAAATATCGACTGTACACATGTTTGATCCCACAAACAAATAGCTACCACATGGTGAAAAAGTTGATTTAATAAAGCGAAATGATGATGCATGTCGTTGTTCTGAGATACTGGGAAGATTTTTCCTTGCTCCAAATGGATGGGGATATGAAGAGTTTGACGCAATAAATGGCGATGTTGGAGACACAAAATGAGTAATGAAGCGATGAATTCTGGTATCTAGCATATGAGCCATGGGACCTAATGTCTGTACTAACATTTTCCTGTTAGATGGATGCATTTTTAGGGTTTGTATTGGATCACCCTAATTTTTGTTTCAGTAAGACTTTGAACTTACCATTAGACTGTCTATCGTTTTGGAAAGTTCAAACGTTATCACTTCCGATCCAGCATTGAAATCTATTGCATTCCAAATCTTGATGATTCCTTTCCCATCACCAGAAAATAGTTGTGTCCCATCCTGATTAAAGCAAATTGAATTGACGTTGGAATCATGCGAACGCAATTTTGCATATGGTTTTCGATTCTGTTGTGTTACACCTCGATAGTGGGTCCATAACCGTACAATACCATCAAATGCACCTGTAGCGATTATTCTAAAAGGGTTAAAGGTTTCATACTTGATTACTTTGGTTCGTTTAATTCGGGGTGAAATGCTGCCGTATATACAAATGTTGGATGTGATAATAACCCTGTATGTTTAACAGTACCATCATCTAGAAATCCCCACACTCTAACTGTACAATCAGCAGAAGCCGATAGCAATTCACTATTCCATGAGAAAAAGAATATATACCTATCTTCTTCAGACCATTTTAATTGGTAAACCAAGTCTTGATGGCCTTCTAACGTGGCAACTCGCTCCCCACTATCTGCCTCGTAAATTTTTATCGGGTGAGAGTCTATTTCTGCACTTGCAACTGCAAGTAAATATCCTTTCGATGAAAATTCACAAGAAAAACTTCCTCTTTGGTTGTTAGCATATTGATTGAGTTTACTTGGATCCTGAATGAATACGATATGCCAGCTTATTGGGAATCAAACAAGGCTCATTTTCTTTTCTTCTCCATTGATTCTAAAGTTTAGAAGCTATAGTGTAGTACTTTGAGGCAATGTAAAGATAACATGCTTTTAGCCATTCCACCAACTAAATTTGTTTCTTTGCTCCCATACATATCCATCAACTTCAGAATTAATAAATTACTTCATTACTTCATCCAAAGTATATTTTCCTGTTTCAATTTCTAATGCCGTTTTTGCTCGTCCTACAATTCGTCTCTCAGATAAAGGTGTGTGTGCATACACATTTACATATCTAATTGGTTTATCAGTTTGACAAGTACATACAATGTAGAAGGATATTTTTTCAGCGTTTTCTGCTTCCAGCACTGATAAACGTAAGGTGTTTTTTCATCTGATTTTGGTTGAAACAATTTCCAGGGATATTTATATAACTGTAACCTAACCTAAACAATGAGAAATTGTGATTACGTCTTGTTCGGTATTTGGTTGTCCATTGGTACCAATCAATTTTAAGAAACCCCAAGCGACTTTGTGCCATCCATCTTTATGTCTATGATAAGTTCAAACACTAGGGTTTACTGCATCAGTTTCGAACTGGTTGTTAGAAAGTCTAAAACCTCAAAGAGCACAAGTACATCTGGTTGAACTATATGCAAATAGTCTTCATTGTATGTCAATTCTTGACCCCAATGTGGACTTTTGGTGGAGTTTTCAGCTAAATTGTAAGGCTGATATGTTAGAACAGCAACAATTACATTGGTCATCACTGGTAGTATATAGTTTATGTGATTTGGTTCATAGTGGGTTGTGACTGGTCTCATACTGTCTTTTTTTAACCAGTAACTCCCTGTTTTAGAATCTATTCTTTAGGTATTATTAAATTTTACCAACTATATGTACTCTAACAACTGGATGCGCTAAGTTCAGTTCTGATACTAGGGAATCGGTTTTCAATACTTTGATAATAAAAATATGGTCTATAAATTTTGTCAACTCTTCATTGATATATGTATGTGATTCATTTAAATGTTTCTCTTGCAAAGGTTCCTTTGTAACAGATTTCTTTTTCTTCAAGTCAGAGTTACGTTTTGATCGGCGACCTCTACTTACAGATCTTTCAATTTCGATTCCATTTTCATTTTTAGTAGGAGAAATATTGGAAATTAAGTCCAGAATGTTCTGATTGAACAGTTCCTCTGAAATAACTTCCGTTGATTTCGATTTTAGCTTCTTTATTTTTTGATTTTTCGTCAAATCTTTAGAGTGACCACTTGTTGCTTTCTTCTTTTCTTTGGGTGTTGGTGTATTTGTATCTTCTATACAGCCTATACTTCTGTCCTTTGTATCATTGTTGGGACTTCGAGCTTTACTTTTTTTTCGATGTTTTGAAGGGGTAGTTTTAACGGCTGATTCTTCTGCAGCCTCTAATGCCGGTTTTTTGGTTGGTGTGATTGGTTTATGGTTGGGTACCGGACTCGTTAACTCTTTAGACTTCTTCACAATACTCATTTGTGACATAACGAAGTGAGAAGCTGCTGAATCATTATTTGAATTAGAAATTTTAAGCTTTGGTGGTACATTTTCGCGTCTGATTTGGTGTAAAATCGACATTGATTCGTGAGACGTATCGTGAACGGAAAATTGCTCCAGTTTAGCAGTGGATTGGTCTTCAATTTCTGATTTTGAATGATTAGTGTTTACTGCAGTATGTGATTTTATCATTTTATCAGATTCTACCAGTGATAAACCCGATTTTCTTGGTACATCTATGGAATTTAAAGAACCACGGGATTCTAAATGTGATAGAATCTGTTTGCTTGCATCATTTCTCAACAATGAATGCTGATCATTAAAGTTCGTAGAGTTATTGTAGGATATGATTGATGGTGACACTACATCTGAGTTACTTTTTCTAATCAGTTTTTGATTCAAGGGCAATTCCGGCAGCAATTTTTTAGATACTTTCGATACCTTTTGAATGGTTACTTCTTCCGTGGCATTGTATTGGTCTTGTTGAAACGTATTAGTATGAACAGTCTTTTTCTGCACTAAACCATCAAAAGAAACTCTTAGATTGGGTTTTGACTTTCTATTCAATTCTGATTCTGAAAGGGATGTGCTTAATGTTTGATTCAGTTCGTATGTTGATTTAATAAGACTTGAACTTCTCGACTTTTTCTTTGCCAATGAATGATCAACATGAGTTTCCATTAAAGAGTCGAATGATGAGTTCAGATTTTCTGAGCTCTTCCTTATCTTTTTGACATTTTCTTGTGGATCGATCATTTTGTTTAATCAGTAAACGCGTTTTTGTTACCATTGAAAGATCACCATCAGTGATACTCTGATCATAAATCATTAGATTTATTCCAACACATTCCATTACCTCATTTCAACTGTTAAAAACACTTTAACCAGACTTGGTGCGCATCACGATGGCTTTATTGTAGTAGAAAGGTGGATAATTGATCAAATATATAAAAAATTGAAAGTAAACATGCATTTAATCGCTTTTTAGTGGGTTTATATTTGGTTTAAATTTTTAACGCGATTCGCTAAATCTAATCTTTAAATGAATTTTAAGATATTTCACTGGGCAGCGTTCCTATCAAAAATAGTATATGCGAAGGTGTGTATGGATATTGTGTAACATCTAGGAATGTAGTACCAATGATGATTGTGAAAACATATGCATTGTTGGACCAAATCAAACTGAGTGTGGTGTAATCAGAACTGGTCTGCGTCTTGATTTAACAAAAAATGTATATTATACTTGGGGAAGCGAGAAACAAAATCAAAATGTAGTGTGTACATCTACAGGAGACTGTCAGTATCCATCTGTTTGTGTAATGTCTGGGTATGATTCGAGCAATGGATACTGCAGAGAGTATATAAGCTCTTTCATTTTTCACAAAGATTCTGATTTATACTATCAATCAAAAAGCGTGGTTGATCGGACCAAAGTTCCATGTACTACCAAGGTCAAACCCATCGCAACAACTACACATCTCCGACCTACACCAACAGCAACTCAAATATCCCAAGGAACTTTAATTGATAATTCTTCTCCCATTCCACAAGAAGATATTAACGCACAATCTAACAACGATAATGCTTCAGGTATTACTGATATATTTAACTCATAGTAGTATTAGCTGAAGATAGTGAAACTACTTTAGTCGAAGAATTAATTGGCAATATGACTTCAACTGAACCTGATAGTGAACCGACCGTGGAAGAGACCTCTACTGAAGGTGATTTAGCTGCTGGTGAAGAAGGCCATATCCCTCAAGGAGTCACACAAAACGGCGAATTGAGTTTAGAACAGCCAATGATAGTTACCTTGGAAGATAATCCAGTAGTAAATAGCGAACTAACCACTGACGAAGCAGTGGTAGAAGACATTCAAGATGAGGAAGACTTTTTCGATGATCATATAACTGCTAGTGACGAGGAAACTATTTTTATTGATGATGGGATGCAAGGAGAGTCAGGGAGTGAAGTTGGTGCCGATGAATTACCAGGTCAAGATGCTTTTACTGAAGACACCACTGACGACAGTGCCGCTGACGAAGTGATTGGTGACGACGGACCAGTTGAACATACTGCTGATGTGGACCCAACTGCTTCAAATATTGAAGAAGTGCCTATAGATGAACTACCAGCTGAAGATGCTACTAATGAAGAGCAAGAAGAATCAGACAACCAAGTGATAGTTGACGTACCAGTTGAAAATACTACTGATGT
>MU621176.1:0-61730 GCA_025399215.1 Globomyces pollinis-pini | reverse complement strand
TTGTATCCTTGAGTGGTCTTTGGAGCTTGGGTTGTTACAGATTTTGGAGCACTTGTGGTGATTGGCTTATACCCACCATAAGTTGGAGGTTGATATGGAAGATAGCCTTGGTTGTTTCTATATGAATTGTTTGGAAATGCTGGTCTATAGCTTCTGTTATCCAAGTGATTAACAGCACTGCTAGCATAGATGACTTGTAAAACTACGAGTAAAAATTTGATGTTGATGAAGGCCATCTGATTTTTAATTTCTAATTGAATGCTGTACCATTGAGTGTTTTCATTTATTTATAGAAGTATTTGAGGCTTTAGATCTACGATGGTGGCTATAGGGAAAATTTTGAATCGTGTTTTAAGATTGAAACTGTTTTGTGTATTCTGGACCCATACCCGCCCTCCATTGAAGGTGGCAATTCCATCGTTTCCAATCGAAATTCGCAGGAAGAATAGAAACCAATACATTCAAACCCATTTGACCTATTAGTACCTCCGAATATATTTTTATGTAGGTTCAGTCCAATCAGTCGTATTCCCAGAATTGGTAAAAATGCTAGTCCAAAACTTTCAAACGTTATCCATATTTCTGGAACTGATAGATCGATTTGATACTCTCTTGAATTTACCAATATAGCGCATTGAATTACAATTGATTTTATCTAATGATTTGCACCTTTTTGAAACATCACACTCCTAGTTCCAACCCGAAAATATTTTGTGTTTTGATAATCGTTAAATTGACTACTTAATGTACCATATATTGATTACTAATCAATGATTGGATAGAGTCTGCATCTAATAGCTATGACTAATATTGATCAACACAATGTCATGTAACTAAATCGTTATAATGAAATACTGATCTTTTAAATACAATTTCTCATAATGTATGTTATAAATAATTTCCAAATTATCCATGATAGGATAGTTTGTAATCACTCGCTTTTATGGGTTGACGTGGTTGAAGACACAGTGGGATTAATATCGACTACGTAGAGGTTACTTTCGATTTGTCAAATCAAAATATGACTTGTTGGATCAACTAGTTTAGTTTAATCATGGGGTATAGAGGTGAAATTACTTTTCTGACTTGATCATTGAGTTCGGCTCTGTAGGGTAATAGTGGCGGAATATGAATATGGGTTTTTTGTATGGCATTGTACACGTATCCAAATCTTCTTTATGGTGTTTCAATTCTGCTTGTCAACCCAAGACCGCCTCTGATTTTGAGGCCCAAAGACCCATAAACAGTATGGGTTTTAACTGTTATTTACTTCTAAAACATTCCAAAAGTGATACTATGGTAAATTCATACAAATTTGAAAACTGAAGTAATTTGAATTCTAATTGGTTCTGCTGATTATGTAACCACAATTCACAAACTGCTTGAAAACTGAACGGTTCAAAACTTGATGAAATTATCTCTACTGAAAGAAAAACACAGATTCGAATGAAATCGACAGAAAATTTGTCTGATTATACTAAAAAATTATCTGATCATCATGTCCGATATACTCTCTATAGTAAGGGAATAAAAGAACCTTTAATGGCTATAATAATGTACTTGGTTAAGGTTTTGGTAGTAGCAATGTGTTGATCACAAAAATGAAAGAATTTTTTTGAAAATTCAATGACAGAACCAATAGAAAATTATGAACTACCAAAGTCAGTAATTGACAAGATCATTCGAAATGCAGTAAGAAATTCACTTGATTTGAATAACTGTTCAGTTACCAGAGGGAGTTTTGGTCCAGAAGGAAGCAAAAATGGCTGTTTCCAAAGCTGCTACAGTCTTCATCAATTATATTACTGCTGCGTAACTTTTAAAGGATAACTAAATGTTTTTAGTGCTCAAGATTCGATATCTGGCACTTCCCGAAAGTCTATTAATGCAAGTGATGTGTTTAAGGCATTGGAAGTACTAGAACTTGATGGTTCGTTACTTGTTCCTGTCCAGCAGGCCGTGAAAGGTAATGAAACTACTACTGATTGCTTTAGAATATCAAGCTGTTGCTAAAGAAAAACGAGATGAGTACAGGCGAAGAAGTAAAGCTAAAACTGGGGAGGATGGTGAACCACAAGCTGATCAAGAACATCAAAATGAAAATGAAGAATATAATGAACAGGAAAATGAATTATTTGAGGGGGAAGATATTCAGGATGATAGCATTCCTGCAAAACGAAAACCAGAGGATGAAATACTGGATGATACGGATGAGACTAAAAAAATTAAACCGGATGAAGACACAGAAATGATAGTTGAACCATCTGTCGTATAATATATCCTTCGTTTTACATTTCAGCTGTATAGATCCAATGTCACATTTTAATTATCTCATTTTACATATATTATACCATTTGAATCAAGTAAATTAGTGGTTGAATGATTTTGGGAACGTGTTAAATTTTGGGGCTTTGGGGGCACTCAAAGTTTCCCAGAACCCAAGAGTGGATTGAAATGAAACTAGAATTGATATAAAAACCGTAAACAAAGTCGTCAGAACTCAGAACATATTCGAAATGATTTCTAAATTTGCTTTGGCTCTTGGGTTTGCATCTGCTGCTCCTAATGAATACGGGTACAATCAAAATCTGCCTGAAATCAACACTCCATGTGCAACCAGTACCCCAGCCTATGCATTAGTACTTCCAACTGCTACCCCAGGTTATGAGCAAAAAGCTCCAGGTATTTACACTCCTTGTGTTACCCCAACTCCTGGATACCAACAAAACTTGGCCGGTTTGTATACACCAACTCCATGTGCAACTGCCATTCCAACTGCTGCCCCAGGTTATGAACAAAATGCTGCTGGTCTCTACACCCCTTGCCCAACTGGAACTCTTGCTTATCAAATTGTTCTCCCAACTGCTGCTGTAGGATATGAAATGAAACTTCCTGGTGTGTACACCCCATGCCCAACTGGTACTGCAGGTTATCCATTGGTCCTTCCAACTGCCACTCCTGGTTATGAACAAAAAGCTCCTGGCATTTACACTCCTTGCGTAACTCCAACTCCAGGTTACCAACAAAACTTGGCTGGTTTGTACACACCAACTCCATGCGCAACTGCTATTCCAACCGCTGCTCCAGGATATGAACAAAATGCTGCTGGTCTCTACACCCCTTGCCCTACTACTCCAGGTTATCCATTGGTCCTTCCAACTGCCACTCCTGGTTATGAGCAAAAAGCACCTGGTATCTACACTCCTTGCGTAACTCCAACTCCAGGTTATCAACAAAACTTGGCTGGTTTGTACACACCAACTCCATGCGTAACTCCAAATGGCATCTATGGAAGTGAAATCACGCTTCTATCTGAACTCAAGGATGCTTACGGAACCCCAGGATACAGTGAAGCAACTGCAGCCCCAGTTAATGGATATAGCATTGTCAGTGGATCTAATGAAAACAAAGTCAATGCTTTGGTAGCTGGAGCTGTAGCCTACATTGCTGCATTGGTAGCTTAAATTGAGATTTAATAAACAATGATACCCTCAACCTCTTTCACCTTTTCTAAATCGGGTAAACAATGACACTTTATCTCTTTCGCTATGTCTGAATCGAGAAAACAGTGACACTTTCTCTCTTTCAATCGGGTAAACAATCACACACTACCTCTTTCACCATGTTTGAATCTGGTAACCAATCACACTCAACCTCTTTCACTGTGTTCCGAATCGGGCATTTTCAAATTCTAACATTTTCCACCCGATTTGCATAATGCGGAAAATTTAGTCAGTATAAAGTACCAAAGTGTGAAGTGTTTACACTACGAAACATGACGAAATCATCAAATCATATTGTTGTTGTAGGAGGAGGATTGGCAGGAGTGAAAGTGATTAAATCTCTCATTCAGAAATTTCATTGTTCTGGGAATATATCAATAACATTGGTTGAATATCAGAATGAACCATTATGCAATATTGCTACTCCCAGAGCCTTGGTAGATAAATCATTCGCTTCAAGTTGCTACCTGTCCTACGATAAATTGTTTAGAAACTTTAGTAATGGAAAAGTTATTCATGGTTGGGTCAATGAAATGTCTGCAACATCGTTAAAAGTCAAAACAAATGATGAACTCTTGGATATTTCGTTTGATTATTTGATTCTTGCAACAGGATGCAAGGTTAAAACTCCTTGGCAACATTACACCGAATTTAAAGATGATGGTTTGCTTTATCTGTCACAATTTCCAAATACAATTAACGAATCCCAATCTATCTTACTTATTGGTGGTGGTCCAACTTCAATTGAAACTGCAGCGGAAATTAAAGAAACGTATCCTCAAAAAGAAGTTACCATTGTATCTAATGGATTACTCTCAAGAACCGATATTGATCCTTCCTATATCAAAAAATTAAGGGGAAAATTAGAAAGGCTAGGAATCGTTCTTTTACTTGGAGAACGAATTATAAAACCAAAAGATTTCCAAACAGATGAATTGTTAGTCCATCAACACTTGAAAACAAAATCAGGTTTAGAAATCTATGCAGATCTAGTTCTGGACAGCACTGGTTCAATCAAGCCCAATACAGGATTTGTTGAAGAGTTTGATCCAACGAGTATAACAGAATCAGGTTACATTCAAGTCACGAATACATTACAACTGGAAGCGTATAAGAATATATTCTCACTTGGTGATGTAGCTAATACTGGTGCACCTAAAATGGCAGCAGTGTTAGATCCTCAAGTATCCACTGTTACCTCCAACATTTATGCAATGATACATCAAAAAGGATTAACTGAATATGTGACACCCGCCAATGATACTATGTTTCTTTCTGTTGGGAAAAAGGATGCGTTTGGTTGTTTCAAGGGGTATAACAATATAGTCTTAGACTATGCTGGTATCTATTTAAAAAGTGGTGATTTATTTCTTGGACAGTTAAAACCACTTTATGGATTGTAATAAAAAATAAGAATTAGCAGCTACTTTATTTTTCCTTAAAAGTTGTTACGAGAGACGCAATGTAATGATCTGATTCTCTCTCTTAATAAACTCTGAGCATTTTTTGTAGTGTTTTTTGTTTAGGTAATCTGCAATGTGGTATAAATGTTGCTTGTTCAGAGGTGAAAATTTCAACCTGGAACAAATGGCCCATCGCAGAGTGGATGTTGATGAAATAATTGGAGACGAAGATCAATACGAAGATGATGTTGTTCAATATTCAGTAGCTGATTTAGAGAATATCAGTAATGTTAAAACTCAAGATGTTCGTAATTACTTACAAAGGTAACTTTGAAATCATTAGTTGATTTTAATGAATTCAAAGTTTATTGAGATGATTTACTAACTTGTAAAGGGGTGATTTTGTAAATGCTTTGGCTAGAGCTTTGGATCAACCTTGTTATGGTGGTGCTGAAGTCGAACCACTTAAAGTAATATTCAATCATTATAGATTTCTAGTTGTTCTTCATTTCTTTTATACGATAGAGTCCTTGTTTTATTTATCTCAGTATCAAAATCACTTGATTGATTCAATGAACTCTTACTTATCCTATAGAATATTGCAATGCAGAATATATTTCAAGTTTTATCAAGCATCAGACCAACTGATATTCCTCAAATCGTTGGACTTTTAAATTCACAACAGATTGATACCCTTGTGAAGTATATTTACAAAGGTAAGCCATGTTCGATTTTTATATTTTTCAGGTACTAGATTCAATACGCTTAAATGCATTTTATAGGTTTAGCATCTCCAGCCGTGTTTAATTCTAACATTCTCTTGTCTTGGCATGAAAAGGTAACTCTTTGAGCTGACAATTAGGTTATTGAATTAAGTGGACCTGGTTCGATCGCTCGCTGTTTGACAGACAGACGATTAGTTTAATAAAACTCTCTTCCACCATATTTTCTACTATGAATTTAATACAAACAGGATTTCTACAAAATTTCAACCATTTTTATTAAGTCTTATATAAAAGACACATAAAATAGGGCACTTATTAATGTTGTTGTTGCATCTGTTGCTGTTGTAGTTTTAAACGTGCAATATGATCTAAAAATTGGTATTAATGGAGTCATATTTTACTATGGAAATATGGATGCTTTATAGCATTTCTAGCATCAATTCGGCTCTCGGGTGCGTATTGTAGAAATTTTGATAGTAAATCTGAAGCACTATCACCAAGCATACTAATATAAGAACCAATATGGCGTTGTGGGAATATTTCAAATTGTTTCCAGCCCTAATGTTCAACAATTTTGAATATTACTGTATGAGTTGAAACTCCTGGCCAAATTTGCTCATTTGGTGTTCCCATAGTTTTGAAAATTCGTAATAACTGATCTTCATTAGTTTTACCTGGAAATAATGGTCTTCCTAAAGCCATTTCTCCCATAATACATCCAACTGACCATATATCAATAGATGTTGTATAATTTCTAGATCCTAGTAATACATCTGGCGGCCTGTACCATAAAGTCACCACTTCACTTGAAAATGTATCTAGAGGTATACCATAAGCTAAAGAATTTATGAATCAAATAGTTTTTTTACCCCTTGCCAATCCAAAATCTCCCAATTTGAGCTCATATCGTGAATTAATTAACTAATCAATATTAATACAGAGCTTATTTAAATAAAATTCCATGAGATAAAGATGAAGGGTGTTGAAATGTAATATTACCAAATTTTGAGGTTTTAAATCTCGATGTAAAATCCTATTCTCATGACAAAATCCAATAGCATTCACTAATTGAAACATGAAATTCTCAATCCATTCAGGTGATAGTGGTCCACCTTGAGCATCCATAAACTTTTTCAAATCTTGATCCCTTTTTACTGTTAATTCCAATATACTTGATTACATGAATTCAAAAACCATTGTAAGTGTTTCGGGAGCTATTAATTAGTGATTCAAAACGATACTTTGAAGTACGTCCATGAGAGCGACAATGTTTGGATGTCGCAGTTCTTTCATCAATGAAATTTCTCTTATTGCTGATGAGGGGGCTAACAGGTGATTAATAAAGCTCCAAGTAATGATAGTGATATAATATTGATATTGATAGTGGAGTTAATAGAAACATACTTCCTTCCTATTTTGTTACAATTGATAATGATTACTTCTGAATCCAGTTGTAACTCTTTCAAAGCAACCATTTGGTTATTCATTTTCGACTGCCCTTTGAAGACTTTTCCATACGTTCCTTGGCCTACCTGTTCTAATTTCAGGTATCTTGAATCCATGAATGACCAAAAAATGAAAATATTGTTGACATGTTAAAACTCAAAGCATTGCCTTCTTTAAAAAAAAGACTGAATCTTTGTTAGTTATTAGGTCAATTGCTACTTCAATTGAAGTTTATTCATGCAGTTATGGATCTGTAGCATTTAGAATCTTCAATGTCATGAATGCAAAGACTGGAAAGTAAACATCTCTTTGATTCTCTTTAATGGTATCTTGTATCTCAAGAGTGTTGGAGGGTTCATGCATCTTCGCCACTACAATGGGAAACACTCTATTACATTTGAACCCGAAAATGGGGCTGGAAACAGGTATTTAACTGACAGATTTACCTCAAATTACTCTCAACCTGATAATGATCTCTAAATTCGCCTTAGCCTTATCTGTTGCTTCTGCTGCTAGAGATAATTATAAAGTTGAAACTCCTGCACCTGCAAATCCTGGATACGCTTTAGTTCTGCCAACTGCTACTCCTGGTTACGAATACAAAGCTCCTGGTGTTTACACCCCTTGTGTCTCACCAACTCCTGGTTATAGTCAAAATTTGGCTGGTTTGTACACTCCTTGCCCAACTGCCACCCCTGCTTATGATCTAGTTCTTCCAACTGCTACTCCTGGTTACGAATACAAAGCGCCAGGTGTCTATACTCCATGTGTCTCCCCAACTCCTGGCTATAGTCAAAATTTGGCCGGTTTGTACACTCCTTGCCCTACTGCCACCCCTGCCTATGATCTAGTTCTTCCAACTGCTACTCCAGGTTATGAATACAAAGCCCCAGGTGTTTATACTCCTTGTGTCTCACCAACTCCTGGATATAGTCAAAATTTGGCTGGTCTTTATACCCCATGCCCAACTGCATCCGTGTATGCTCTAGTTCTTCCAACTGCTACTCCTGGTTATGAATACAAAGCTCCTGGTGTTTACACCCCTTGTGTCTCACCAACTCCTGGTTATAGTCAAAATTTGGCAGGATTATACACTCCTTGTCCAACTGCCAGTGGTTATGCTTTAGTTCTTCCAACCGCTACTCCAGGTTATGAATATAAAGCTCCAGGTGTCTACACTCCTTGCGTAACTCCAACTCCTGGATACAACCAAAATCTTGCTGGTTTGTACACTCCAACAGCATCTTATGGTGAAATCCACACCCCAGGATACAGTGAAGCTACTGCAGCCCCAGTTGCTGGATATAACGTTATCAGTGGTTCGAATGATAAGAAGATGAATGCGTTCGCAGCTGGAGCAGCCTTTGGGTTGGCAGCATTGTTGGGTTAGAACCTTAAAATAAAGATTGATAAACAAACGATTTCTTTAATTCAATGATATACCTAATATCAAATCATTAGCATATATCTTATACTACTAGTATTTGTACAAGCAATTTAAACTACTGGTATTTGCACTTAGCAACCAATTCACTTTACTTACAATCATTTGTGGGACTGTCTCCACCCAGATAAATCACCTGAGGTTCTTCCTTTTTCAGTGACCTTCTGACTTGAAATTGTTTCATTTTTGATTTGATTAATTTGTCATGGATTTATTCGATATCGCAAAAGAATACTTGAAATTGGATCAGAATCCAATCACAAATGCTCATATTAAACTGTTGGTAGATGAGAAGGATACTGTATCCTTGAATAAGTTGTTATCCTCTCGTTTGACATTTGGAACTGCTGGTTTACGTGCTGAAATGGGGTCTGGTTATTCCAGAATGAATGAATTGACTGTTATTCAAGCTTCTCAAGTATCTGTATTTATTGGTTGATTTTAGGGTTTATGTGCTTATTACTTGGAAATTATTCCAGATTTCAAAAGTCGAGGTGTAGTTATTGGGCATGATCATCGTCATAATTCTGATTCATTTGCTCGGTATGCCATAGTTGTTTTTTAATTTGTTTAGTTTAACTGCTGCTGTTTTTTTGGCAAAAGGAGTAAAGGTTTATTATTACCCTGATTTGGTTCACACTCCTTTGGTTCCTTACGGCGTTACTCATTTTAATGCTGGTTGCGGTATTATGATTACTGCCAGTCACAATCCAAAACAAGATAATGGTTATAAAGTTTATGCTGGAAATGGTTGCCAGATCATTTCCCCTCATGACAAAGAGATTGCCGACCGAATTATGTATGTAACTTAATCTTTATCTATTCTCCACATAAAAATCACAAATTTTAGAAATTGCGCTAATAATTCAGGAAAAACTTGATTCCTTGGACATGGGATTATAAACTTGTTGAAACTAGTTCATTGGTTACAAATCCAACCAGCATCATTGATAAATACTTTGAAAAACTTGCCAGTATGTCTCATTTTGGGTAACAGTGTTTGACACCTAACAATAGTCTCCAAAACAATACTCAAAACGTCAAGTTTTGTTATACCGCTATGCACGGTGTCGGCTTAAGTTTTGCTCAACGTTCTTTTAAAGCATTCAATTTGATTGATTTCTATCCAACACCAGAACAAATGTACCCAGATCCTGAATTTCCAACCGTCAAATTCCCAAATCCAGAAGAAGGTGAAGGTGCACTTGTAATTTTTTGCAGTTTTGACTCAATTTAGGCTCTTGCCATGGAAAATGCTTCCCGCAATGACTGTGCCATTATTTTAGCGAATGATCCTGACGCTGATCGACTCGCAATTGCTGAATTTCAAAAATCGTAATCATATTAATATCTCACCAAATAGAAGCGGAAAATGGCACATTTTTACTGGAAATCAAATTGGTGTCATTCTTGCCAGTTTTATACTACAATCATATAAGGAAAAAAATAATGGTAAGTTTATAGATCTCTTCTTATCCTGCCAGGTGTACTTGATCCAAGTCTGTCTTTAGTCACCACAACAGTTTCATCTCATATGCTGCAAGAAATGGCAAAAGTGGAAGGTATCAAATTTGATGAAACCCTCACTGGATTTAAATGGCTTGGAAACAAAGCTATCGATTTAGGAGAAAAGGGATTTAATACGGTAATGTTTAGTTTGATCTAACTTGAAGGTTTTTGCATTCGAAGAAGCTATTGGATTCATGTGTTATGATGCGGTAAGAGATAAGGATGGTGTATCCGCACTTGGAGTATTTTCCGAATGGGCTAATCATCTTTATGGACAAGGAAAAACTGTTTATGAACATTTGACTTCGCTCTATGAAAAGTATCTTCCTTGCATCCTTTAAACTAATAGGTATGGTTACTGGGTGTCAAATAATGCATATTTTATCTGCCATGATAAGCAAGTTATTAACGCTATCTTTGACAAAATTCGTTATGGGGCTAATCCAATACCAGATGTATATATATATTTGTTTATTCATGTTAGGATGGCTCTTATCCATACAAATTAGCTTATCCAGAAGAAATAAACGGTGTAAAGGTCGTCTCTGTGAGAGATTTAACCATTGGATATGACTCTTCAACATCTGATCACAAACCAACACTTCCCGTATCAGCATCCTCGCAAATGTTGACCTTCAGGTTCATTAACTATTGTATTTATATTAGACTAGCAAATGATTGTTTGATGACATTACGTACAAGTGGTACTGAACCAAAGATCAAATATTGTAAATTGTTTATATTTTCTCACCATTAATAGACACTGAATACAAAGGTTCTTCTTTGGAACAAGGTCGAACTGAATTAGATGCAATGGTGAAATCAATGATTGATATTTGTCTTGAACCAGTACTGAACAATTTACAATAATCTTTAAATAAAGTACATCCAGTCATATTTCTAAACCAATCTGTAACGAGCAATTGGTATTTAGTTGTTCATAGTGATCATGAGAATGGGAAATGTTTGGAATCCAATGGGGGTGAAGTGGACCCAAAGATCCAAGACACTAGAGGCGGTATGAGAACCAATAAAATAACCAAATTGGTCTAAAATCTTTATCATGCTTTCGATTTACTCGGTATTGCTACTAGTTGTGGAATCATTGCCTCTTGAGAAACGGGGTAAAGCACCTACAAAATCAACCACGTACCAAACTACAACAAGACACTATTCGACATCTTCTCGAACTTATACTTCAATTGCTGACAACTATGGTTCCAATCCAGCAAGTACCGGTTATGGTGGGTATGTGAATACGGAATATACTACACAAAATCTTGGTCAAGTTTATACCCCTACAACTACTGAAGAGTACATTCTCACAACATTAAATCCTGTATACGATTACGTTAAACATGAACCTATCCCAACCACTCCATGTGACACATCAAAGATTGCTACAATTCCAGTAGAAACTATTAACATTTACACTACTGCTTTACCATTGATAACTCCTACGTATGGATACCAACAAGAACTACCGATTACCGTTAGCCCAATTATGCATGGTTACAAGGCTGATGTTTTTTCAACAAGTGAACCTGTAATTACCACTCCAGTAGGTGTGTATGAAGTCTATGAGACTTTCCAGCCTATCATTGAACCAACTTCACATCAGCCAGTTTATGCTGCCGAAACTTTTCTACCAAAATCTCTTACACCAGCATATCCTGTTGAGACATTTTTACCAACACCAGCGTATTCAGCCGAGACTTTTTTACCTACCTACAAACAACCAGTATGTCCCAAAGGTTATAGACCAAAGAAGGCTCCATTGGTGATTACAAGTACTCTCAAAGATACGTTACCGTACGAAACATTGAAGAACACACAAATCCCACCCACTGGTTTATACAAAGCTGCAGCTGCGTCCATGACCGCTGTTGCAAGACCTAATCCTATTCCTTACAATAACACAAATGAAAAGTACAATCTGATTAATAGTGGTGCAACTTCAAATACTGATAGAATGGTAATCAGTATCGTTGTAGGACTTGCATTTTTCTTAGCTTAATAAACTGAATCTTTTTGAAAACCATGTATTTCACTTTATTGTTTTTTGAATGTGGACATTGTGGTGTATTCTGGAATTCGGACCCAAATGGGTTAGAATTTGGTTCCACGTTTGCCACCAAGGTAAGTTTAAATAGATTGCATCCATACATTATAAGATTTATCTAAAAATGAAATTAGCTCACATTATTCTAGTCTCTAATGTACTTGCAAAACCGCATTTTGGAAGATATTCGAGAAGTAAAGATAGTGTGAAGAAACGAGAATCAAAAGTTGCTTCAGAAGAACCAGAATACTTGAATTTGGATGAATGTGAACCTGATATACCAATCCATTTTACGCAATTACCTGATCTAGTAAGTAGCCCTTACTATAACACTGCAATGCCTACCCCAGTGTACATCACTCAATTACCTATTGTCACCACCACTCCATGCGCAGAGACACCAGTATACACCACTCAGCTCCCAGTTGTGACTTCACAATATACCACACAGTTACCAATCCTCCCTACAACTCCTTGTACCGAGACCCCAGTCTATACCACTCAACTTCCTATCGTATCTACCATACCATATACCGAAACACCGACTCCAGTCTACACGACCCAACTCCCTGTTGTATCTACCATCCCATACAGCGAAACACCAGCGTATCAAACTTACGGTACCATTCAATTACCAGAATTGACCACAACTCCTTGTGCCGAAGTTCCGATTTACACAACTCAACTTCCATTGATAACCCCTACCCAATATAATACCCAACTTCCGGAACTCACAACTACTCCTTGTACTGAAACTTCAATCTATACCACACAATTGCCAATTGTGACTGAACCATACTCTGAAATTCCAATTCTCACCACTCCAATCTATCAAACTCAGTTGGCAGAGTTAAGCACTACGCCCTGCACATCAACACCAATCTACACAACTCAATTACCAATTGTTACATCTCCTTGTACCGAAGGCGTGTATACAACCCAATTACCAATCGTAACTACCACTCCTTGTGCCACCACTCCTGGATACAATCAGAATCTACCAAACCTCACCGCTTATGGTGGACCAGTCAAAACCCCATCGTCATACTTGTATGCCGAACAGAATGCTGCAAATTACATACCAACTTCAACTACAAAATATTCTGAATCACATCCAACGTTAATTCAAAGCTATAAAGTTATCAGCAGTGGAAAGAAAAATCAAAGAAGTACATTTTTAGGAGCCGCTCTTACTGTGT
Organism: Globomyces pollinis-pini; assembly: GCA_025399215.1. Lineage (NCBI taxonomy): Eukaryota > Fungi > Chytridiomycota > Chytridiomycetes > Rhizophydiales > Globomycetaceae > Globomyces > Globomyces pollinis-pini. Next base: position 48,439 of record MU621176.1, on the reverse strand, counting down.
TGGCACTATTAGTCTAATTTTCAATACAAATCTGAAAAGCTTTTTTTAAAGTATGCAATATATTGAGTGTGAAGTTTACGCGATGATAGCAACAGACCTTTTGATAACTTCTTCCTTTTTATCGGTATCAAGGTTTACGTGGAATAATACATGACTTCTGGTGTAATTTATATACACTGGTACATCGACTCCGCTATTTTTGTCTTGATTAGATGTCCAGAAAAACGAAAGCGGTATTTCCACCTCTTTTGCTTCATCAGTTGCTTTTAGACTTCCAGACGTGATATTGGCTCCATATAATTTCAATCCGGTTAATTTAAATCCATGAACATTCTTCGGTGGTTCCCCAAGCACCGCAGACATTTTCAAACTCTCGAGTGATGAAGATGTGAGTTTAGCAGTTGTTTGTCTAGTTGCTGTGAAAAACGCTTGTGGGTCAAATAGACCACCCAACCAAACTGGAACTTTTTGAAAATCTGTAGCTTCAGAGACCTTCAGAATGAAATTGAGTCGCAATGATAGATCAGCAATAAATCCACCGCAAGTTATGTTGGTGGGTACGGTGTACGTAATCCATTTTGATGGTGTTATACCTAAATATTAGACCGCCTTGTTTACCTGCACGAATCTGGGACAAAAGCAGGCGAGAATAGTTGGTATGACCTTGTAATCCATCAAGAATGCTGTTCAGGAACTTCAAATCTAATAAAATCTTGCCCACCACTGTTTTTCCTTTACGGAATTCACCATGGAAAAATTTTTCCATTGGGGAATTGGGTTCAAACTCCCATTTCATGTCCTAATTGTCAATTCTTGAAGTTGGTTTACATTTGGCAAAGCGTTCTCCCATTCGGCAATTTGTTTTTTAATCACATTCGTCCATTCAGTTTCAACTAATGTTGAACTATCTTGAGAGCCATCCACAAATTTTCTAAGCTTTTTAAATAACGAAGAACCTAATATAAATCAAATTAAATTACTGTTGATGCTTGTAAGTAAGTCATCAGAAGTAGATGCTAAGCCTATCCAAGTTGGGGGTTGATTCTCTGGAAGGGTGCTCACCCAACCAGCAAATTTTTCCATACCGATAACATCTGGTAGTATCAACAAGCTTTCATCTGGATTTTTGGCCAAGGCAAAGTCTATATCATAAATACCGGGGTGGAATGCACTTGATACAAGGTGTTCTAGCAAGCGTTGATCGACAAGTGAGTTGATTTTTCCACCATATACAGTTTGGGATATTAAACTTGTCAATGCATTCCAAGGTATATTTTTAGGATCAATATTAGACTTATTTTGACTCACTCGGTCAAACCACACATTGATTAGGGCTGCAGCCAATTCAAAATCAGAGTCATTGAAGTCATATTTTTTTGTCCATCCAATCGGCAAATATCTTGTTCTCTCGATTATAATTCCGTGTAACCAGGCTAACATAAACAGTACCCGCCCCTTTTCAACTGGTTGCAGCATTGAAGGTATTTTAGGAACTAGACGAACAGATTCAAGGACACTGGATCGGATACCAACAGGTGGTTCGAAAGTTAGAATTTTGCAAGCTCGTAGTAGGTTTACAGGGATCCTAGGGTGTATTTCAACGGTTATAAAAAGTTTGAACGTTGTTGACTTTATAGTCAATAGTCGTTTTTCAAGCGCTACCAGCCATGGAATATCCAGATGTGCGTTCTTTATCAACACCCAGCACCCTGTTCGTATACCTTGAGCTATAGCAGAGTCAGCCTGTTGAACTCCCTCCGCTGATCCCATTGCGACTGCTAAAATAGTTTTCGATAAAGATGCAGATAATGTTTCAACTCTACGACTCACATCATAGCCTTTATCGCTGCATAAAATAACAGGTCTAAATACTTCGATATCAGTCGAGATGGACTCTGATAGCTTATTGTCTAACGGATGTAACGAAAACGAGTCCCCTAAAACATCTTTTAAGAATGGGAGTAGGAACTTTGTCACATCGCTTGTGTATATACAGTTCAGCAGTAACAGTCTGTTAATTGGTTTTTGAAAATCTATAATATCAGTCAGTGATCAAGTTACTAATTGAAGAAATGGATGACATTTCACTGAAAAGAGTACTAGTTTCGTCACTATTTATAAACTTTCGGAAAATTTGCGGCTGAGCAACAATTTCATCTACTAATGTGGAAAAGGACTTTAATTTCGATAATCTATAAATGGCATCAACATTCTTGCTATCCAATATCTTCTGTAGCCCAGCCCAATCATTCCCACGATCGGAAATTGAAACATGGGATTGGAACAAAAAGGTCCATTCTCCGACTGTGTCACCATTCTCGGCTTTAATCTGTGCTAATAGTAATGCGAATACCATAAGATCTTCTTGTCTTAAAGACACCGATATTTTCTCATAGATTTCCAGGAACAAATAATTTTCCAAGTCAGCAATACGATTTGACGATTGCTTCAAATCCAGCACTTTTTCAAAGAGTTGAAAATAGTATTCCAATGAAAATTGATAAAATAATTCTAGCTTTTCTAATTGCTCTATGCAGAAATATATCGCAGAAGATTTTTGTGCCAATGGTTGATACAAATCGGTTACAGTATCAACTTCAACTAATATTTTATCTGTTTCAGCAACTTTCAGTAAAATATCTGTGGCTTCCTCTTTTAGCACCTCCAGAGTACGCATAGCATTTTCATCGTCCATTATATTCCCATCAGTTTCGTTAAGTGAATTGAGTAGAGCTCTTTCAAGGAAATGGAGGCGTAGTTGGAATTCACCCTGTAATTTTAGCAAATCCTTTCGCTTCTTATCAATATCTGGCCTATCGACTTTTAAAAACTTATCCAAACATTGTATAGTTAAACTGGCAGGTGTGATGGTGAAATTGATAAAAGTGACTCTGCTGGATATATCTGGTGTGAATGCTAAGTTTGGATTTTTAGTGAAAAGAAAGAGTTCAAATGATGAAGAAAAGTCTATTTCTTTCTTCCCTAGCTTGATTAGGTTTCGACCACCACTTCTTTTCAATTCTTTATTCAATACCGTATTGAGAATCGGATTATAGTCCTCCACATCTTGAATAATAATTGGATTTCCAAACCTTAGGGCACTTTCCAAACTCTTCAGAAAAGATATGTCTCTGAAACTTGTCGTTACAATGCTTCGGGATTTGTAAAAAGACTGAAGGAAGGATAATGCCTGTCCTGCAGGATCTATAAGTAATGGGTAACGCTGTTTTTTAGATATCATAACTGCATTTTCTATACATAGCTTATCATCTGGAAGATGATTATTCACCCACTGACTACGCTCTTCTGCACTACTCAAATATTCTGGCAATGAAAGTTTCTTCTGATAGGAAATTTTTGATTCTTCCAAACGATTTTTCCATAAGTTAAGTAAATTTTGTCTGTTATTTTGATCGAAATACCCTACATATGCGGTAAATGCGCTTGCAAGTAAAACATCACCCACTAAAGTATCCATTTGCGCAGCAAAAGATTCTTTAGATTCACTCCATCTCGACTTTTCTGACGACAAATTATCCAACACATGCATTGATCGCGACACCCTAACTTTAACTGCCTCCATCTCAGTCTTTAAAGTTTGGACTTCACTAATTAAAGCCGCGTACTCTTCTTTGTATATGCTAATTCGTTCTTCCAATTCGTCTATCATTTTGTTTGTCTCGGTTGCCTTCTTTTCTGTGTCAAAAGCACTTTCTTCTAGCTGCTTTACTTCGTCTCTCAATGGTCCCACCCGTTCTAATATTGCAGAATATTGAACTTGGGCCATTACCCATTTAGCTATCGGTTAGTTACTTTTAATACCTAATGGACCACATGCTTTACTAGCTCTATCAATTGTTTCAAAAGTATAACTCGGATCGTTAAGGTAATTACTTGAAATTTCGTCCCGTAAACGCTGAGTTAGAGATGAAGTATCATAATTCACAATACTACTTTTAACACTGCAATTTAAATACCTGGAAATAAAATCGTCTCTTCGTAATATGACTTGAACATTCTTCCACGATTCAACTTTATAGCCTAGTAGAATACAAACAGACTCCATTGCTAATTTAATTACACTCGGAGGATTGCCCATCGCTCTAACCTCGGTCAGATGCTGTCGCTTTATGCTGCTAACACTTTGCTGAGCTTCTATTACTGCTGGTTCAGCAAGGGCCAGTTCCACGAGCACTTCGTCCTTTCTCTTTGCAATCTGAATATTTTTTTGAGATAAAGCTTGTTGCATAGACACTGAGGCGGCTCGACTATTTTCAGCTTGCTGTTGATCATCGACCATTTTTTTCAATTTAGCATTAGCTTGAGCACTCTTTGACTCCAGCTCCGTGTTTTTGAAGTCCAGGCTCGATTTTAACTCCTCCACCTTTTCAAAGGTTTCTCGCAACCTACTATAAATAAAAAATGTGTTACCTTTCAAGCCCCACTATCAAGTGTTTTTGTCTCTCTTCCACCTCGGATCTCTTTTCTTGATAGATCTTTGTAAATAGTGCCACAAAATCAATGAACTGACGTGGGGTAATAAATGCTATACGAAATTGTTTTTTCAAAGTTTCTGTCAGGTCACAGGTGGTACGATGACAATAGATAAAGAAATCTAGGACAATGTCTCTAACAATAAATTAGCATAAAGCATACCTATATGATAATGGATGCTCTAAACTTTCAAAAATCGGTTGAAAAGTAGATGGACACTTAAATTCAGCATTATCAAGATCAATCAAAGATGTATACTCGTTCGCTACCTGATAGAATGCTTGGTAGTCCCAGTCTCCCATCCAATTTAAAACACATCGGTTGAATAGTGCTGGACTGGTTGTTGAAGTGTTGGTAGTTCCGTTTGGGGGGTTCATTGTGAAGACGACATGTAAATTTCTGGCAACCTGTGTGGTAAACCACTTATATAGCTCTTCATGAGTTTCAAACATGAACCCTTCCCTCTGAGAAGCTTCCTTACAACTTGACATCAAAGAACTGAAATCATCACCTTCAAACAGACCCGGTATTTCAGAGTTCGCTAATAAAGTATTAATTCTCTCCAGGAATGTAGTTTCTAATATGTTGGATTGGTCAAGAATGAAACATATTTTCTCTCCTTGATAGCCAGATCGCCGCAAAATAACTCGCAAATCATCATCAAAGTCCGCAGAAGAATAGTTACTATGCATAGAAGGCTGGTAAACGCTTATACCATTCATCCAAGCAACAAAACGAGTTAAGGTCGACTTTCCAGATCCAGATATACCAATTAAAAGTAAATGCCCTTGAGACTGCCGGAATACACGATCTATTCTTAAAATATGGTTGACAGCGGAATTGAATAGCACAATTGGAATATCACTTTCCTCTTCATAGAATACTTGAAGTCGCGCAGATATAAATTCAGTCAATGATTCTTCATCTGTAGATTCATATCCATTGGATAAGAAGTTAGAGAATAAAATTGGCCCTTTAAGAACTTGTTCGAAGTCCAATCCAGGAAACTGATTCATTGCCACTTCATTCAGCTTGTTTAACATCCAGTCTCTTTCACTAGCATGAACCAACCTATCTTGAAATAACCGCAAGCCCTCATGGGCCCAAATACGGATTAAATCCCCAAGTGTTAAAAAGTCCATAGGCTTAGTTATTTCATATATGCCTCTGATCCATCGGGTTAATTCACGCGGCGAAAAAATATAGTGCAATTGATTATCAAGAGTGAAATTGCTTTTGCATTCTAAATAGAGATTGATCATTGCTGAAGTTAGCGCTTCATAGTATCCCCTTAGCGATGGATGAGGTTTTAGAGCAGCTCTACAGAACGTACTATATATGGTAGTCAGTGATTCACTGACTGGATAATCTACTAGTATCACTGGACAATGCCGAAGGAATCTATTAGTTAGTAATACTCGACCCTGGTCAGTAGGTGGATTGCAAGCCCCAATGATTTGCAGTCGCTCGACCTTGACCCAAACTCGGTCACGTCTCCAAAATCCTTGCTGTTCAATCAATTGCCGAATAAAAGAAATAACCCTCTGAGTACCATACTTATCCGTTTTAGGAAGATTGATTTCATCACAAAATAAGACAAGCCATCGGCCAGGACTTTTAGGACTAAATATTTCTCCTTTGGAACTTCTTTTGTACTGACCATGCAACTCTAAAGTGCGGATGAGCACGTCACTTGTAGTTTCGCTGGAAAAATTAATAGGTACTACATCTGTTTCAGGTAGTTTCCTCAATGAAGCGAAGAGAGTCATTGTCTAATGTTAAAATCGATAAGAAACCTTTCCAGAACCTGGTGGTCCACAAAGAATGACTGATCTGTGTTCGGCTAACCAAGAATAAATAATTTTTTCGTGTCGAAGAGTGTCCAAAGTTGGAATTACAATATCATGTCGCGCAATGTTATGCGGTTCTATATCAATGCTCGGGACTACGGATTTCCAAGGAATCCAAGTGGTGGTCAATAACTCTGTGTCTAAATCAAAAACTGTATCATCTAAGAAATCGGCTCCAAGTTGTTTTGCCATGCACTGACTTAGCAGTTTGCGCTGTTCGAGCTTAAGGCCGCCTCCTAAACTCCAAGCAGTATGAATAAAAAAAGATTTTAAAACAAAGCTTTCAAGATTTTCTAATGGTAGTAAAATATCAGGATGGGTAACATAATATTCTAGCACCTTTTTGATAGTAGAAGTGACTAGTGAAAATAAGTTATCCAATACTTGAGGAATTCTGAAGTCCATTATGTGATCTAATTTTATAGAGAAGTTCACACAGTTTTCTATAAAACCGTTAGGGGTGAAATATTTAGACAGTAATTCAACTATTTGAACTTGACAAGGAGATACATCAGAGTATTTAGTTTCGAGAAGATCAACATTCTTGACATCGGGCATTTCGTCAACAGGGATTTTTTTTAAAGTTTTTAAGTATTTTGCACATAGCATTTGAATAGAAACGAGACCATCAGGAAATAAGATCATTCCACATCGACTGATGGTAGCAGGTGTTGCTTGATCAACATTTTCAACTTCAAAAATGATTCGAACATTTTCTGGAAAGGAAAGACGTTCCCCATTAGGCAACGTTAGCATTTTGTTATCATCTAACACGGAGTTAAGATTTTCAACCCATTCCGGATCGATATCTCCATCAAATGTGATCCAATGGCGCTTAGCACTTTCACCCCTTGTGTCTTCAACAATTGTTCGTAAAATTCTTGTAAATATGCCGTCAGTCCACTCTCGAGTGGTTGGATCTAGCCAACCATACAAATTATCTTTAGTTATTGCCTTTGGATCAATTAGATAAACCTCGGACTCTCGTCCCTCTAATCTGTCTAAAGCATCCAGCAGCGCTTTCCATCCGGCGGTTTTTCCTGATCCAGAAGGACCTACAATTATTATTCCATGGTTCAACTGCTGAATTGAGTAGAGCTGCAGAACTTTATCCAACCAATTTTTTTCTGGAATGAACATAAAATTCTCGCAAGTAACCTCAATCTGGCTAACGAGATTCGCGATGGAATGGGGATTCTTAATGAAATTTGGGAATATATCGTGTAAGAGTCTATAGGTTTAATAAGTTTGAATATGGTACCCAGTTGCAATGTTACAGTCATCTTGTGTTAGTTTTGGAAAAACAGATTCTTTAATGCTTTGGACCAAAACAGCCTCTTCCTGACTTTCATGAAGTTCAACAACATCATATGCTGCTTCTGTTACCAATAAAATATTTTCTCGCTGCAGACGACCCGCAGACACCAAAACACTTTTAATAGCCCTTAATCCGAAATCGTAGTGCTGCTGTACCGATAGCTGTTCTTTACATATATCAAAAAATGGAATAACTTTCAAGGCTAAAGACTCGGCAGATCGAAATCCTTGTGAAAACAACATAACCTGAGCAATCAATAAACTATTTGGAACGCTCATGGCAACTCCTCTAAATAGAGAAGTCAAGTTTTCAGGTAGTTCTGATCGCCCCGAATACCCCGGATTCATGGTAATAAAAATTCCTATTGGGTCTTAGTTACAACGTAAAAACCTGTATTTGGATGTACGCTAGTAAATGAATCAATTATTTCGATATCTTTTCGATGCTGAAGTCCCAATTGAATTGACTGGATTTGCTGTGAAACAGCCGATAAAATATTTTCTTCAAGCCTATTAAACTCATCTAAACCATGAAAAAATACAGCACTTACCAAAACAGCCCCAAGCCCCAACTTTACATAAACCAATAAATATCCGTCCCATTGATTGAAAATCAAACTTTTCATCACAGCAGAACACTAGACAATGCCGTCCAAGTTGTGCTGCCATTGCCTTCACACTCTCAGTCTATACGATAAGAAAATCATTGATTACCTTTCCTGTACCAGCAGGGCCGTATGGACTACCGCCTAATCGATTGTTTAAGGCTAAAGATAGAGTCAAGTAACAACGGTCAGTTAACGGGGTTTGAATAAGGCGATCATAAATTCCCAGATATTCAAAACCATATATAAAAGTAGCATTCGCAATATCAACTCGTAGGATATCTTCTTCCAAATAAAACCTCATGTTGCATAACCATCGGAAATCATCATTAGTGGACACATTCTCATCAATCATGGTTCTTACAACATCTCTTTGATGAACCAATTCAGCAATGAGAGACTCACACTTTTTTCTTGGTATAACATCCAGATCCTTGAGAATCATTTGCGCTAAGAGTTTCAAGAAATCTAGAATCTTCACTAACAAAGTTGGTAGACCATTTGGAAGTTTTAAAGCATCCTCTACAGCGGTGGTCCATTTACACTGAGCGGCCAACAGAATGACTTGTGATGGGTAGCTACCCATCCACTCTATTAGTCCATATATTTCAATTTGTTTGTTTAGGTAGTCCGATTGAACAGAATTACAAGCTTCAATTAAGTTACTAAAGAGAGCTTCTTTTGTCTTCACTTCTAATTCAGACAGCCATTCGTGAATTTTAACATCTGGACTTCTAGATACAGGTGAGCTAAATGCAATCTGCTCCCCTTCCTTTGATGCGATACCAATAATATTAGATTCTTCATCTACCAAAACTCTATTGATGGCTGGAAACATCTTTTTGAAATGTGGTTGTATCCTAGTCAAATCTTTTGTATTTCCTAAAATCTCCAGTAAATCTTCATCTGCTATAAAGTAGAAACGCGCAAACCGAGCTCGCTCCCGCTCAAGGTATTCCCCTAATGACTTTTGAATTTCTGCAAGTAATTCACCGAGCCGTTGCATCGACTGTAGGATGTTTGGAATATTGATAACGTCATAAACCAATGGTGACTTGTAGATTTTTCGCAGCATAGTCATGAACTCTGTGTCAATTGACGTAAATCTACTTGTTTCTAACGGTAAAATCTGTTTGATTTCTTGATTTCCAGAGAAAATTGCTTGCAAATACACCCATTGCCTTTGAACCTTCACCCAATTGTCCAACAACAAGTAAAGATTCGAAAGTAACTCCTCCAAGCCATTAGCTTCATTCTTAAATGCTTTGAAATGTATAGAATTCTTCATAGCATTTAAAGCACCCAAATGTTCCAAGCATTTTGTAAATAACTCGTCCCAGCCACGAACTAAACGGCATTTGTTCTGATAATTAACAAATTCCAGGCTATAATTTTCCCAGTGCAACTTTGCCTGTTTCAAATATGTTTCTAAAGCTAATTCTCCGTTGGCTAGAGATACGATCTCATCAATCTGATTTTGCACTGATTGGACTTGTAAACCGTCCCAAATTTGACCAACTTGCAAAGATGACAGAGCAGTTGAAATGCCCAAGGTGTTTAACAATCTGCTCCAATGCCTGTCCCTCAAAGTACCTGATTGAAGCGGAAGAGCGCGAATGTGAATACTAACATATTGAGTGACAGACTTTTGAAGTGATTGAAATGACAAATACTGACGAAGTCGATTAGGCATTTCTTTAAGTTGCATAATTATACCCTCCAGTCTCTTGCGCACAGTACTGCATTCATCGGACAACCAAACTATTTTCTTAATGTGCTCTAATTTGATCCAGATTTCACTTAAAGCATTCCAAACTTCTTGCAGATCCTTCAACTCTTCCATAGCTGCGGATATCCCATTCACTGAAACAGTATTTATACTTAGCGCTAATTTAGCCTTTTCCAGTAATTTCAAACTATCATCAATATTGGTAAATTTTGATTCAAAGTCTTGAAGGATAATCAGCGCATTTTCTGGCGAAATATCACCTTGAATAGGTTTCTGTTGTGCCCATTCCGCAACAAGATTTTCAGCTTCACCATTTACTACCTTATCCTCATCGATAATTTTTAGTTTCAACGCAGCTACATAGTTGTTAATAAAAACCAACATACCTAGTTGCTCATCCACCACCTTGTTCTTCTTGGATAGGATCTCTTTAAATGAGCTCCATTCACCTTTAATTTGATCGATGTAAAGCCATTCTGGTCCAAAATGATACCTTTGTCGTTCTAGAACTCTTTGACAATTTTGAAACAATGTAACATTTGATTCATATTCTATGCTTTTAATCTTTAAATCTTGTAGAAGCAAGATAAAATTAACTGTTTCTTTTGTTTTGCTTGTCACATTTGTAGATTCTAACGTCTTGCGAACAGTATTAAGTGTGTTGTAAAAAGTGCGCATGTCATTACCAAGCATAGTTCCAAACCTGGAGATTAAGTCTCTCTGCCAAATATCATATTGAGCATTAACCTTGGTTTGAACGTTGCCATATTCAATCACTATGGGTCCAAAGTTTTCCATAGTTCGAGTTGTATCAAATGTAGATCTGGCCTTCTTGACTTCGATCAATGTTTTGGACCATAAATCTAAATCGGATCCTAATGATTCATAAACCTTTTCAAGCTCTAGATCCCATAACGCTTGATATTTTAGCCATTGTTCAACATAAACCGACACTTTATTGAACATTTGATCAACGATCGCATATGCTTCTTGAACATCTTTAGAGTCTAACTGAGTCGCCTAAATTGGTCAAATTCCGCAAAACAATTACTAATATAGTATATAAACCATCATCATTTAAAACTGATTGCTGCCTCTCATAAAGAAAGACTTGGATGCGTGGCAAATTAGTGATCACACCTAAACATGAGACTTTTAAACTTACCTAGCCAGTCTTGCAAATAACGTATCCAAAGCATTCTAGCAGATTGCAGTGGAGGTTCAATAAACAAAGTCTGATTTTTAATACTTAGAAAGTGTGTTATTGGATAAGAGCATGATTCTCTTTCATGTAATTTGTGGGCCTTTTCAAACAATTTGCCTGAATTCCATTCCTAACGGTCAATAATATTCCCCAACCTTCAATGCTTTCTGGAGTCGTTCGAGCAATTTGGCTCTGATCCTCTTATCTACATCAAATGCCCAATGATCAAGGTTGGAGAAAGATTCAAAGTTAAGTTGGTCGATCTAAAGGATTACAAAAAATCAGATTTACATTTTTTTGAATCTTTCCAAGACAAGTCTCAAACGATGTTCGTTGATAGGGTATCACGGCTATTTCTTCGATAAGCAATTCAACTTGCTCGGTGTATTGCACGGCCGTTGCCAATTTTTCTTGAAATTTAGATACTGCAGATGCCAATTCGCGAACAAATACAACATGTCTATTTTCGGATCCCGCCATACTTCTCGTTTCGTACTAATGGTTAAGTTGATATCTGGTAAATACTGTGTTTATAAAATAATCCCAACGCAACTGTATTCCACGTGCAATCAAACTTTGGATTGCCTGATGGTACCCTGCTGTCAAAATCTGGGTGCTTTTGTTTTCTGAAATAATATTTAGCGTTTTGTGATAGATTCGAAGCGTTTCATTTAGAGAAACTGCAAAAGGGTAAACTCTTTTTGAATCTTTTGCTATATTTTGTAACTGAATTGGAACTGCAAATCCCAGCCAAAGCAGATTTCGCACCTCTTTAAACACTGATATGCTCTTGGAATCGAAATTGATTCCTAATTCAAGTTGGTTTCCTCGCAATCGATTTCGAGTTAACGAAAAAATTCTACCTCCAACGAACTCCCTATTAGTTTCTTCCTGCACCCATGCCTGAAATATTGGGAGTGTATCCAATTGCCTTTTGAAAGATAATTCTTCTTGTTGAAGTTTTTGACCTTCAGCATATTGCTCCCAGCCTTTTCCAAGTACATATTCAACTTTTTTCATCTAGATTTAACAATTGAACATTACATATTTGTTGAGCTGTTGTTCAATCCCTTTAGCCCAAATAATTGATCCTGATACAGGTGGTACATCTCTAACCTGAGTAAATTGTAAAGCTTCCGAGTTTGAATATTTCAACATAAACTTTTCATGTAACTTGCGAATATCATCTTTAACTCTCTCGATTAATTGAGACTGATATTCATGTATCGCTCCTCGAATTGTTGGCCGAACAAACAATGCATTAAATTTTGAAAATACTCGAAACATATCCGAAGCATTTTTAGCGGTTCCTAACCGATCACGCAATCTAACGATAATTTGCTGTTCTACTTGAAATACTTTATCATTATACGTAGTTTCTGCAGCTGCCAAAGCCTCCACCCCATCTAACAAATTAAATGATGATCAGTGTTACCATTGGAAAGATCCAAAATATCAATAGATTTGATAAAATCTAATGCTGAATCCACTTCTTTGGAAGCTCCGAAATCTGATATTCCTAGTACCTGACCACCTTCTCTTTCAGTACCAATGACTTTATCAATGGTTTTTACAAGTTGCTCATGCTGCTTTCGAAACGAATAAATGAATTCGATTCGTTCTTGCAATGCAATATGAAAAGAAGTAACTTTAATAGGTAAAAATTTCTCTGCTCTCTTTCTGGCCACTTCTCTTGCAACTGACATAAACTCTTTGACCTGTTCTTCCCATGTTTCAAATACTTGTTGGCAAGATTGGGTTATCTGAACAAACTCTGTGTATGGGATGTGCAACATCTTCTTTCCATGAAATATTTTCAATATTTGAGCATTCAAATCCCTAGATATAGCCTCTGCCAACAGAAGTGCTCTGCTGATTGGATAAGGAGACAAACGAAGCTAAAAGATCAGTTGCTAGACGTTACTTTTTTGTTGAAGTGAACAAAGATTTGATCTAATGATTCTTTCGTTTTCTCAAAATCTGTAGCCGATAATAATTCATTAATTGGAAAATCCTTCATCAATTGATTATACTTGACAACTTTCTCCGTTGCTTCTTTTATTCCTGTATCAGCCATAAAACTGACAGTAGCTTGAAAACGCTTGGCTGCTCGGAGTATATCAAGTGTCAAAATAATCTCTGGTGATTTCAATTGGTTTTCAATTAAAGCAAGAGATTTTTCCATGTAAATCCAAAATTCAATTTCCTGCCTGGTGGATCCAGATGCAGGATCTCTTGTTAAATGAGTAACTTTTTGGATTTCTTTTATCCAAATATTAACATCTAATGTTAATCAAGATAATTAATACCTTTTTGGATTTCATTTAGGAATTTTGAATCATCCAAGAGATTTGAGAAATCAATTGATGAAGGCTTTTCACCTAGTTTTACCGAAGCAGCAATTAATTGTTCAATTTGTGGATGGAAGCGCAAGTGGATGTCCGGAATGGCAACGTTTTGCTGTAGATGCACCAATGAGAGTTCCAATTCTGCAAGTTTCTTTTTTGCCAGATTAAGACCTGTTAAAGAATTATTTCATCCATTATTACCATTTTTTGCATCTTTATCGTCATTCAATTGAGTGCTATCAAAAAATGGTGAAATAGCGTACTTGAGATAGTTGAACAACATTGAATATCCATTTGAGTCGACTAGTGACTGTGGTAAATTGATCTAAACAAGATAAATAATTGAATTAATAGAAACCATTAGTAATTGATCATGAAAAGGCATCGATTTCACGAGAGTTGCAAAACGCTTGATGAATGCTAGAGCTGGGCCAGCTTTAAGGATAGGATCAAGAGAAATCAAATAACCATCTATAATCAGAAACATGTAAGAATACTATCTAATTTCAGGAGATAGAGAGCACGAATGTTGAGATCAGATATGTAAGTTTGCAATAGCAGAAACTCCTTAGTAGAAGGGGTATGATTCGAATCGAATGCAATAGATACTAATGATTGAATATAATCCCATAGTTGTAAAGAATTTGCTAATTCAACTTCTGGATCGTCCGTTGTAGACATCTTAAAAAATGAAAATTTATCTGAGGAATTAGACACTACACGAATGAGAGACATGGAATGAGAGGTATGTATTGAATTATATGGTGATATCCAATGGCAAGTTGTATAATAAGACATACAACTAATTATAGTAGTGCATTATGAATATATTATGCTTCATCTAAACTAGTACGACCTTTAAACGTCTTCTTGAACTTTTCCATTAAATTATTGTTACTGTTCTTCTTCTCTAGTTTGGCTGCCTGTATATTCGACCTACTACCAGCTATAAATGATGATGATAATTGTAGCAAGCTTGGTCGCGGTTGGGCATTCAGTCTATTACGTGCCTTGAGTAAATCTTCATCAGTAAAATTTAATTCTATTCGGTGTTCTGAAGGCATCGGTGAGGTTGGAGTCTTTCTCGACATTCGATTATTGAATGCAATCTCTTCCGGACTTTCTGCAGTTTCCCCGTTTTTCCTGTTTTTAAAGTAGTGCAACAGAGTCGACTGATTGCTTGATGTATCAGATTCACTTGTATATACACTATCTACATTCTTAGGCGACGCTAGCGACTTATATTTAGGTGCTTGAACTCGAATGTATGCTAGCTCCATGTCATAATATAGTGAGCTAAATAAGGATCTAGCAGCTTCTGCTTCCTGAAGCCAGGATTTTTTATCAAATACAGAATAGCACTGTAGATTATGTACTTCTTGTTGTATATGCACTATTTGAAAAACTTTCTTGGTATCTATTGAGTGAGTCAAAAGAATGTAAACCTTCAGTATCCATCTTATCTACAAACACAGCTGATTCTAATGGAATAGGTAATTTAAACAAACTATATCCACCTTCTACTTTCTTTGATCGTTTCAGTATTAATATCATGTCATTGAATAATAAAACCACAACTTCAACATTCAATCCTGTCTTGCTAATATACTGGAATGAATTTTCCATCATCAACTCTCGTTCTTCAGTACATATACTAAATCGCTATAGAAAGGTTAAAAGAATGTACTTACATCAGTAACTAGGCCAAAGTCTGTCGTTTCTTCTATTAATCTAATCTTGAATCTCGATTCCATTATTCTCACGTGCTCATTAATATCTCCAATTATTTGTTCAATCTTTGTCAACAAAGTAGATAGGTCGATGTAATCGAGAGAATCAGTAACAAGATTTGGAAGAAGTCGTTTAAAAAGTAAAGGGTATCGGGTGATTTTTTGCATTGGTTTCATCAGCATATCTGCAAATGTAAGTTTATGCAGTTTAGGATTAGTTTCACATTTCTAAATAAGTTAATCAAAGCAAAATTACTTGTAATAGTTTTAAAAAATTGGTTTGTTTCTGCTTTTTCTTCAATGCGTTTCTTTGCTGGTGTTGATTACCGCAATATTTCTTGTAGCAAGTGAAATCAGGCAGCTAAATAGTAATGAAAATTAAGATAAAAATACTATTTCCAGAAAACATGCTATTAATTTCGATACTTTGTTTTTTCCCGTTTGTATCAACGTCAAAGATATTCTTTCATGAATCTTTATGATATCAGTGAGATTATGAAAGATTTCATTGACTTCATCCCCTTCTAATACACCAGCGCTTTCCATTGGTTCATAAAATATCTTCCAAAATTTAGATTTCAATAAAATTACCGTTTGAATGTACTTTAAATCTTCCAAATATTTTTGCTCGGAATCAATTATTTCTGTCAATATTTCCATTTGTTTCTTTAGCAAAGGATCATCTCGAGAAATTGGTTTAGTTTCCATCAGCCGCTTGAAAATCAATACAATAATGAATACCTTTAATCTAAACATGGTTTCTGCATAATCGAAATTCTCAATTTGCATTGGACGATCTTCATCCTTCAAAATTATTAAAGATCCTACTAATCAAACACTTTTCAACTGACCATTTTCGGGGCTAATATAAGATAGTTGAAACTCAATGGGCAGACCAGGTAGATTTGATTTGTTCAAGATTATTTCGATAACTTCAATAGTAGATTTGTTCTGTGAAATGTATATTGCCTTTTTTGATTCAGTCTTAGTGACAGTATCGACAACTAGGACCCTTATTAATCCAGTGTCCATTAAGTCAGGATCATTTAAATTCTAAAACATTAATATCAACTATCCCACCTGTACAGAGCCTGATCCTGTAACTCTGTTTGACATTCCGACATTGGTTTGTACTTCTGGTGTATCTTTCAAAGGAACAGTTGCAACTACCTGCATACTTTGTAATTGAACCATTCTTTTTTGCATCTCATGTTTCAAAACCTCCAATCGCTTATTATTTTTCTCCAATTGAAATGCGATATCCTTTTCGGCAGCTGTTTTCTTGTTTTGCCATCCAACCCTTTTCTCATACTTCGCTTTTGTTATTTTCTCTAATCCTTCATGAATCTTCATTTCAATATCAACTTCTTTTTGTAATGCTGCTAATTTTTCTTCAACTAATCTGGTTTTTTCTGAACCGTGCTACAAATGTTACAAACTCACAATTTACTTCTACTCCAATATGCATTTCTCCTTCAATTGAAGTTTTAATGCAAGATATTCTAACTGAGTTTCTACACGTTTTATGGCTATAAAACCCACAAGCTAAATGTTAGAATCCCATTTCTTTACTTTCACATCTATATAACCCATTATCATCTGACAACTGCTTATGATCACCATCAGTAAATGACCTTTGAGGTGTAGCCCTGGGTCTTTCATCTGGTCCAGCTTTTGCTGGTAGGAAGCAAAATTCACAATGAGCAGCTTCTGACGTTAATGCTGGTAAAAAAGTATGATTTGCTCCTTCAGTATTTCCCCATACCATCTACACTTTAAAAAATGAACGATATTATACGCTATGTTGATTGGCTGAACGAACTGTTCCACGACCAACAGTAGAAGCTGATACTTCTTCTAACCTAGAACTACTAGGATTGTGCGAAATGTGTCTCTTTCTTGGACTATGTCTAGCTAAAGAGGCTTCTAAATCTAATGAAACATCCTCAACCATCACAAGTATACATTCCAACTTATTTAATTCAACATTCAAAACGCTGAACATATCCGTCATTCTCTCTATTGTTCTTTTGTATTGATCACTTGTCAAATTTGCAGTTCCGTCTATTTCAGTTAGCACTGCATCTCTTTAGCTTACGAAGATCGTTTCTCATCGCCTGTCGAAATACACTGTTATGAAAATCGTATGCTTGATAGTCAATACTCTTTGACAGGTTCGTTGCTGAACCAACCATCGGAGTATTGAACGTTCCAAAATATGCCTTTTCTAATGTTTGCATTACAATAACACCAATGTCATCGAACTGAGACATATCATTTGAATCACTATCCATAGATAATTTTTCCAAAACTTCGGGTATAGTTGGATCAACGATATCAGTTGGCCATTCCACAGCAAAATTGGATGTTGGGGTTAGATACAATCTCTTAATTCGTTTTGCTGCACTAAGACGAATCGAAGGTGTTGTCATTTTATGAAAATGGTTTCTAAAATCCATTATCTCCATTCGAAGTAACTATTTCTGAATGAATCGAATTTTAATTACATATAAGTTTTCTTGTCCACGCCAAAGTAAATACATTAGAAAGTACAGTCTATTGAGAATTAAATGATAAATCTGACCTTGTTACAGGATGATTCCATATTCCAGAAAATCCTTTCATCTCAATTTCCTTCAAGAATCCATCTTCATTTAATAAAGTCATACTTGCTGCACTCAATACTGCTTCTAATTTGCTAAATTGCCTCATCTTTTCTCCGACATTACTTGGTTGTGTTTGTAGGTTGTCTTGTAAACTAGTTACTGATCCAATTTGTTTTGCTTTGGTTTCTAATTGTAGAACCATTGAAAGTGATATACTATAAGTTGATTTTGACCGTACAATAGCGGAATAGTTTGTATTTGATGTCGAAGCTCTTGGTATGAGCTCAGTACTATTATCTAAAGATTTTGATAACAATCTAGGTCGTGATATTGGTCTTGCAAGACTGTCTCCCGAACTCTTTATATCCTCATTATCCAAAGATAGGTTTCTAGGTATTAGATCTGCATGCTGATCCTCGAATGCGCTGATATTTCCCATGGATATTGCAGTTACTTTAGGTGTTAATACGTCTAATTCGTCTTTGGCTGTCATTATTGAAAGTGGAGAACGGACAGCCAAGGAATTTGCAGATTTTGTTCCTATTCTTGAGGTAGGATTTATAGCACTCTTCGTTCTATTCCTTTCTAATCTCTCCGTTTCCATTTTGGAGTGAATAATGTTTGTTGCGTGAATTTGTGTATTGTATACAATAAAACGCCATAACAAACGTATACAAATAACAGAATCATTCCTCTCCTTTTTGTATAAAGTGGTGATACATGGATTGTTATCAAGGATATTGCCCAAATCGTTTGGTCAGTTTAAATAGTCTTTGAGAATTCAATGGGATGTTTGTCCTTTATAGAATTGTACCAACCCTGATACAAATAACAAACTATATTGATTGATACACGTATATCACAATTAATTATATCATTAGATCTATTGGTCGGTAAATTTCTTGTGGTGAACGAGCAAAATGAGCAATACACGATTGATATTCAAAGTAATGCTAAGACTTAGTTGGTAATGTATAACAGAATTGAATCTTTAATCTATTTCAATTACTTTCCAATCACCGTGTCTTTTTGACTTTTTCAACATGATTCAAATGGAAAAGAACGAAACCGATCAAGACCCAAATCTTTTTGAGACTGAAGAAGAGACTTCCGAAAGACAATATTTTGACCCTCCTCTATGGAGGCAACGAAGGAATTGTGCTGCAGACTACTTGAAAGCAAACAATGTTGAGTCGGTTTGAATGTTATAAATTTATTCTGTTTGTATAGGTAATTGATGCGGGATGTGGTGAGGGAAGTTTACTAGAAATCTTATTAAATGATACCCAATATCGAAGACTAGCTGGTCTAGAAGTGAACAAGAATGTTCTTCGTAGATGTTATGACATTTGTAAACCAAACTCATTGGACTTTCAACATTTGAGAGAATTGCCAGTGACTTTGGAGTTGTATCAAGGTATTTGTCAGAAATTGAGCTTATTAAAGGATCCATCAAATATACGGATTCTAGACTATTAGACTATGAAGCAATAACAATGATGGAAGTTATCGAACATCTTCATGCTGATGAATTGGAACGACTACCTCAAACAGTTTTTGGATATTATAGACCCAAACATGTTATTATTTCTACTCCAAATGCAGAATTCAATGTTAACTTTCCAAGGTTAAATTACGGCACAAAAGAATCAAAGTTTAGACATTGGGACCATAAATTTGAATGGACAGTAAGTAGAAAGTTGTTTTATAATTAGAGAACGGAATTTGAAGATTGGTGTATTTCTGTTGCTAACCAATTCAAATATACTGTCAGCTTTGATGGAGTAGGTTTGTATGAAAAATCAACGTATTCGGTAGGTTATTGCACACAAATTGCGTTTTTCAGCATTGCCGAAGACATTCCTCGAATTGAAGAAGATCTTTTAACCTCAAACTTATATCGTCGTTTCTGTAAATTAGAATTTGTAATTTGAAACTCATTAATTCTCTATTAGCCATACTTTACACGAGATGGAGCAACTTCAAAAGAAATCGTTGATTTAATGTTGGCAGAATTTCCTAGGTTAATTGACGACCCAAAGATCTTTACTTTAAACCCTATTCTTTCAGTTGAAGCATACTGGGATATGCTGAAGATACGACAATTGTGTAAGAAAAGAGAAAAATTGGTACAAGTTCTTCAGAGTGATGAAGCAAAGGAGTATTTTGAGTTATTGGATGGTCATAAGATACGAATTTTATGGTCTTTAGATGATGAATATTGGAAGAAACACGTCAGATTCGCATTCGATACCGAAGAAGAAGAAAAATTAGTAGAAGCTACTGTAGTTGAACCAAAAAAAGCAGGAGTGGATGGTTGGGATAAAGATTATTCTAAAGAACCAATTATTGAAGGGCAATGGTAATAAATCAATTACATCGATCCTTACTATCATTTTTTTACGCTAAAACTTGAATATTTTTGATCATTTGAGCAACGGCTGGTGGTGAAATTTTTGAATCATCACCAGGTTTTTTTTATTGTATGATTCGAAAAATCATTAGAGATTCAATGAGCATCACGAAACGAAATCTATACACGAAAGGACAATTGTTTGACCATCAATCAAAGCTAAAGCAAATCCCAGTTCCATCCTTGGATGATACTTGTGCCTTGTATTTAGAAACTATTAAACCCTTTGTGAACGAATCTGAATTCAAAACTACTGCGTCTTTAGTTAATGAATTCAAACATGGCAAAGGAAAAGAGTTACAACAAAGACTTTTGCAACGAGCTGAAGAAAAGGGCGATCGTGGTTGGTTCATTGATTGGTGGAATGATTATGCATATATGGGTAAATTATTTCAATCAACTTCATATCTCAATCACTCATCTTTGGAAATTATAAATTGATATTAATTTTTAAAGGGTATCGCGACCCAGTGGTTTTGAATGTCAATTACTTCTTTGCCTTTAAAGATGATAAACTTAGAATGAAACCTAGCTTACGTGCTGCTTCTATTATTACTGGTGCGATGCAATTTAGAGATTTAGTAGTCAGGTAATGATACATATCAACTCTCCACTCTATTAAAACCTCCTGTTTTTTCCACGCAAAGCTTACCTATAATAGTGGGGAATTAGCACCTGAAAGTACCAGGAACGGTCCTTTATGTTCTGAACAATACAAGTACCTCTTCAACTCAACTCGTATTCCTCAAATACCTTCCGATGTCACCAGAACTTCTGATCCAAATGAAAACAGCCACATCATTGTATTGCGTAAAAATCAATTTTATAAGTTGGATTTAAAGAAAGTGGATGGAACATTTTTGAACACAAGTGAGATTGAACGGTATTTTTCTGCTCAGTCTAACGTGTTAGCCAACTCGACTACATATATTCTGCAGCGGGTAGTGATCAAGATGCTGCTGTTGGAGCACTTACTACCGAAAACAGAGATGTTTGGACCAAAATCAGAGGTTTGCTATGTTTTGAACTCACAATCTAAGAGGAATTATTGAATATCTCTGCAAACAATCAAAAGTCATTTGATATCATTGAAACTGCTGCATTCGTTGTCTGTTTGGACGATACTAAGCCAATTACCAAAGAAGAACACTCTCGTGAAGCATGGCATGGTGATGGTCAAAATAGATTTTTCGACAAAAGCATGCAATTCATTATCCATGACAATGGAAAGGCTGGTTTTAATGGCGAACATTCAATGGTTATTGACTTTTGTTGTTGACATTTAGATGGAGGCTACCATTACTCACAGAGTTTGTGATTGGGTCTGCCAGGGGTAAGTTACTATATGTGATTTATTTTTCAATAGACTAGCTGCCAACAAGATTGATCTAGGACCTAAATCAATTGGACATTTGGATGCTCCTGTAAAGCTTACTTTTGACTTGAATGCTAAAGTATTTGGCGCCATCAACAAGGCCATCAAACAATTCAATGATAATTGTGCAAAGCATCAACTGAATGTTGTTACATTTGATGGCTATGGTAAAAATCAAATCAAAAAGTTTGGAGTGTCTCCTGATGCCTATGCACAAATGGCAATTCAACTAGCTTACTATAAATTACACGGCGTTTCGAGAGCCACTTATGAATCTGCTGGAACTAGAAAGTTCAAGCATGGACGTACTGAAGCAGGTAGAACTGTATCAGTTGATACTGTGGCATGGGTTAAAGCAATGGTTAATCCAGAAATTTCCGTATATTTGATGTTTCTTATGTTTAGAGCGAAGAAAAAGGCAATCTCGGAAGAAAAGCAATCAAGACTCAATCAGCTTATATGGCTGCTTCAGGCGATGGTCGTGGTGTGGATCGTCATTTCCTCGGTCTAAGACTATTATTACGACCTGATGAACAAAAGCCCGCTATTTTTACTGATCCAGCATTTTCCAAATCATGTCACTGGAATCTATCCACATCCCAAGTCACCTCTGAGTTTTATGACGGATATGGTTGGGGACAAGTTGTAGATGACGGATATGGTATTGCTATTAACTTTCATTAAACTGTTAGGAATTGCATACATGGTGAAAAACAACTCATTACAATTTAACGTTGTGTCCAAGTTTTTGAAGAATGAGTATATGCAAACTTACTTCCATGAAGCTTTGAATGAAATGAGAGAAGTGTTTGCCATTACTGCTCCACCACCAAAGGCCAAATTATAACGACTTATGAATAAATCATTTCGTAACACTTATGAACTCATGTTCGACTCTATATCATAAGTTCTTATGCTCATCAAATCTTGTCTCATTGTCGGATGAGTTTGCAAAAATCACACAAGATCTTTCATTTACTTGTAATCGTTTTGAATTGAATGTTTTCTCAAAGATCACACAAGATCTACAGCATTAATGGCCAACATGAAATTCATATGATTTTTTGAGTGGTGTTCAAAGGGGGTATTATTTCACGAGGAAAAGTCCCTTGTGACACCTTAAAATTTCACATGCAAAAATATTAAAAACAAGGACAAGAATTGCTAATAAAATAGTAGGAAGACGAGAAGAAATTAACCAGACAGATACCAGGAATGGTTGATGAAACACACCTACATGGATCATTTGAAGTTTCATTTCCAAAACCAATTTCACTTCGTAATGACCCAACCACCTGATCGAACGTGTGATTCTCAATATTGTTATAAACTGACAATTGTTTGAAAAAAAAGTTTTAAAAGAAATGTCGGATAGTCATTATTCGGTTACGCTAGACTGTGAATCTTTCCATTCTTCTGATACCTTTAAATCTACAGATCTGGTTGAAAAACCTTACAGATTTGTTAATGTCCAACCTAAAAGGATAATAAAAGGTTTTGAACCTCAATTTCAAACCAAAGAAAATACCAGAGCAGAGATAGAAGAACCAAACAACGTAGTTGGAAAACGAAGAGGATTTATCCAGACGAATAGCAAAACTACTCTTTATCCACATCATTCTTCTTCTAATGATACCAACTCGACTTCCTTTCCACCACCTACTATCGAGCAAAAGAAGAGTATACAGGACATGATTAACAATGAAAATGAACAAAAAGAGTACTATTTATCGTTACCAACCACACGAACAGTTCCAAAAACAGAAATTATCCAATCCATTACAAGTAAAAGTATGAATTCCATAAGATCAACTCCAACAGTCCCAAAAAATAAACATACACAAAAACTTCTGATATCACAAAAGAAACAGATTGTCGAACAGTATTTGGACTTTATACATGACCCTACACATCGATTTCATCCAAATAATCGATCAAAGTTACTGCGCGAAGGAGATTTGATTACCGAACAGTTGCTCTCCTGTTTCATTAACCCTATCCAGTCATCTATCAAACGACTATAGTGCAAATTCATAACTGTCAAATATATCTTTAATTATAACACTATTCGTAACTGTTTTCATGATTTCTATTGTTTATATGAACACAACCTAAAACTGGTGACAAGAGCACAATGCTTGATAGTCCACAGTCACCAATAAATACTATTTGTAATTTGCATTAACACAAGCTGAACTGGCGACAAGAGCACAATTCTTGGCAATTAATAACC
Organism: Globomyces pollinis-pini; assembly: GCA_025399215.1. Taxonomy (NCBI): domain Eukaryota; kingdom Fungi; phylum Chytridiomycota; class Chytridiomycetes; order Rhizophydiales; family Globomycetaceae; genus Globomyces; species Globomyces pollinis-pini. Next base: position 24,535 of record MU621176.1, on the reverse strand, counting down.
CTTTAGCACACGATGGAGTACAAACTCTTTTTAATAAGAAAAAAAGTATTCGGCCCTAGTAGGGCCGCTTATTTGGCCCTATACTAGGGCCGAATACTTAAACCCTTTTAATAATAATTTAACTAGGTTTAGGTGATTTCTGGCCTTTATTATGATGGAAACAATAGTAATAGTTTAATTGATTAGTATTCCACTTGATTTTAATTGCTTGTTCATTGGTCGTCTGATACCATAAACAAATTTGGTTAAAACGGAGCGTAGTACAAAATCAATTCATTTCCCGCATTGAAGTTCGATTTTTAAATGGAACGACAAGCAGGAAATTACCAGGTTCTGGGCAACTTCATTTACGTCATTTCACTCCAATCAGATTCCTTAAAAACAAGTTTCATCGCCTCCAAAGAGTCTTTATTGACCCGACCCTGTTGATCGTGTTTCGTATCTGAAACAATACTTTTATAGTCCATTGTATTTAAATGAACTGATTCATTAATACAAAATAACAGAGTATGATCATAACAAAGCGGACAAATGACAGTCAATTTCCAGCATATTATCTCGTATATGGATTTGGTATACCATTGATGCAAATCACTTTGATTACTTGTATATATGTTCTGTATCGAATTTACAGAAAGAATCAACTGAATCACTTTACCTGGAAACGAATACCAATGTCACTCAAATTTCCTCTGTATATGGCAATCAATGAGCTGTTCATGTATATGGTTTTGATGACAGACCAGTTACGACCAATGATTTACAAAACAAACTGGGATGGAGTGCCATGTAGACTGCTAGGTTCATCAGTGTTTTTCTTAAGTATGTCCAATATGATCCTAGTATCAAATATCGCTGTGATTACCTTCAAAGCAGTCTGTCATGAAGTCACAGTTCACACTGGCAAGTATGATTGGAAGTTACTTTTGTTCAATGTCACATTATGTACCATCTTGACCAGTAGTGTGTACCCATATGCTGGTCAGTCAAAGTACTGGTGTTACAATGACAATAGCAACAGATCTATATTTATGCCTTTACTCTCAGTTGGAATTCAAGTCTTTTTCTTTTGTATAACAATTATATCTTTCTTTTTCGTGTTGAAAAGGGTTCAAGTACAAAAGTCTTTGAAAGATTCGTGTATTATTGGATTGAAAGAAATCGTCAAAAGTCCATCAAACTATAAATCAAACTCAATTGATGATGAAAAGGGTTCTCCTAAACAAATTCTTGAAAGAGTTGTTGCTAGAAAGGTGCTGACGTATATTCTGAACTATTTCATTCAATGGGCACCTATTGCTCCTTACACTGTTGGAGCCATATTTGGTTACTATGAAGATTGGGTATATGTTTTGACAAACATTGCGTTGAACTGTGGAGGGTTGTTGAATTTTATTGCATTTGTACGAAATGAAGGTTGGAGTGACGAAGCATGAACAATCAAAACAATTATAGACATACAATTTCATTCATTTTTTTGAATAATATATAAATACTTTCTAATTTTCATTGTAACGTTGAATGCCAAAAACAAAGAGCGCGTTTTATTTAGGTTTCCACTAAAAGATCCATTTTAAATTGCTTTTAGGTGATTTTTGTTGCTCTAAACAACTAAAGTTAAATCGATGCAATGCTCCATCATATTGATTGGCAGAGTTACAAACAGTCATGTTAATAAACACTGAGCAAATGTTGCTTGGTAAATCCGCTTGAACAAAAGCAAAATTATAAGCACTAGCAGGTGCCAGTTGTAAGCAAGTAGAATTGATAAGTGTATGGTTGTTGTAGGGATCGAATGCTGATCTTTCAACCAATGCCGGTTGCGCATAATTAATTGGATGAGTAAGATTTACGGTTGGTATATAATCGGATGTACTGATATTGAGACATACAAACACATCGGATCCTCGAAGGGGGGTTTTGTAAAGGCTTCCAGCGTATGTGATTTGATATCCAGCATATTCACGTCCAAGGTTATTTGTGCAAATCGCTACAGTATGATTCCCTTTACAAAACTGAGTTGATCCTGGTGCTTGTGGATAAGATGCAATCAAAGACAATAGCAATGTTAGGAATAATAACATTTTACGTTGAAGTTAAATAACGCGCGTTCTTATCAATAAACAAACATTCAATTTCATTTGGACTTGGGTTCTTCAGTACTAGTATATGTTGCTCCCAATATCTCATGGATTGATCTTTTTTTTCTTGATTTAATTTTGAAGTGATGATAGAGGACTATATACTGTTCCCCAGTGGTATGCCGTTATTCATTAGCCTAACTTTTAGATAAACCAGACTGGATTAGTTTCCAATTTGGTGCTCCAGATCCAACACTATTGCCAACACAGCTGGTGAAAAACTCAATCAATCATCGTTTAGACCAGGAAAATAGCTGGTGGTCACTACAGTATTATTCGATTATTGATTTTCAGGTATGGGCCAGTACTAGGTGATGTTCGTTTTCGAAAAGCACTTGCGTCATTTCTTTCACGTCGATATCAAACTCCAGTGACCTATAGCAATCTAGCAATCACAAATGGTGCTTCACAGTCATTTACAAAGTATATTATTATTCCGATGGATTAACTTTCACTTTTAGTATCTTGACTCTATTTACAACCCCATCAACGATTATCTTCATTGAAAATCCAACATATTTCTTGGCCATCAAAATGCTTATTGATTATGGATTCCCCAAAGAATCCTTTGTGCCAATTCCAGTAGATCAGAATGGAATTCAAGTGGATGAACTCGAAACGAAATTGAAATCATTTTCCAATTCCAATAACAATATTAAACAATCATCACATTTTAAAAAGTTCAAATTTCTTTTGTATTTGGTTCCAACCTTTTCAAATCCAACAGGAACAATTTTATCTCATGAAAGACGTGAACGGATTGTGAAATTGGCTAGAGAATATGATGTATTAGTAGTTTGCGATGATGTTTATGAATTATTACCATTCTCCACTATTCAAAATCAACCTGACAGATTACTCGCATATGAACTTGCCACAATTGGAACTGGATTTGGTAATGTCATATCAAATTGTTCCTTTAGTAAATTATTAGCTCCTGGAATACGATTAGGATGGATAGAAAGTTCCGATTCCATGATCAATCAAATTAAATCGGCAGCTGTTTTTTATAGTGGTGGTTGTCCAAATCATTTTATGTCAACTGCTATTCTAAGTGCAATTGAAAATAATTCTTTAGATTTACATCTAAACCATCTTTTATCAACTTATGAAAATCGTGCAAAAGTTATGTGCAATGAATTGACCAAGGTACTTCCGAAAGGATTTCATTTCATCCCACCGAATGGTGGTTTCTTTGTTTGGATTTATTGTGACATTCGAAAGGGGTTAACTACGACTACAATTATGGATGCTTTAAATGATAAGGAAAGCATTGTAGGCTTGAAAAAAGAGCGTGTTTCTTTTACACCTGGAAATGCCTTTTCTTCTGATATGACTCATGGGAATTGGATTAGACTCTCTTTTGCCATGTATCAAGATGATCAAATTGTAGAAGGAATTAGGCGATTAGGTATCGTATTCCAATCCGTTACAAACGAAGCGAATTTATAATAAAATAAGTTGAATATGTTTGAACAATACAAATCAATAACAGTACATTTTATTCCCTTTAAACTGCTTGAAGAATATAAATAGTTTTATATTTGTTTATACCCGCACAGCATCTACAAGGTGATCTTTGGTTGATTCATACAACTAATGACCAGTTGTCCATTTTGCTTTGTATCATCATGGAAATGTGAATTAAAAAACCTTGCACACTAGCAACATGAGATATAATACACATACCTCCTTATAATCAGATCCGTTCATCAATGGACGAAGATATGGTGCCAAAGTTGGATTGTCATACCATACCAAATGACTTGGCCATTTGTATGGTTGTATAGTATATGTTTGGTTTTCAACTGGTATTGGGTCGATTCCTTTTTCTGAAAATGGCAGTTTCCTTGATCCCATTTGATTAGAGAAATAAGTTCTAAAGAACGATTCTGGATTCTGGTATAGTATGTCAGTTTCATCACGATATGCAGTTTTATTTTGAACACTTTGATTAAAACAAAGAATGTTTACCCAAGTGGAGGTTCGCAAGTGATGTACCTCATTGGTATATCTAGATGTATATACGAATAAAATGGTGCAGAGTGACATGGCATCAAGAATAAAATATCAGTCACTGTTCCTTGGTAAGCTTCTTGTCGTAACCACTTCATTATTTGAATCACTCCACGTTTGTGACATCGGTTGAAGTAAATACCAACCAAAACGTTAGTACAAAAAAGTAGCAACAATGATCGTGTTAAATATGCTTTCATTCCTTTGCGATTGAATCGAATATCGGATTTTTGAATCATATGAAGTGATTGTCCACAATAAATCAAAAGTGGTGCAACAAGTGGCATTAGAAAACGAAACTCCTTGTGTGCAGTTGCACTTAACACAAGGACCATGAAACAGCACATCCAAAAGAGTTCCAACTTTTGTGGGTATTGTCTAGTAAGGTATGCTCCATGAATAGAAAATGGTAAGAAAGTAAGCATGACCAATGGTAACCCTAACTTTTAGGAATTTAGTATACCTTGGGTAAAATACCAATGAAATGGGTGTGAGCCATAAAACTGCGAAATATTATCGAGAATATTTGCCTTAAAGAATTCCCTTCTGGTTAAAAGGTTGCTGTTACCAAGGTGTGAATAATAGACGACCATAAAAGTAAGAATCAACCATAAATGATGTACTAACAGCTGCTAATCTTCCAAAGTAAGATGTATTTAAGTTACCCAGTTACAATGACATCAAAGAAAATTGCAGTCCGTCTGTGTGGGTATGTTCTCAACATTTGAATTCCTAGAAAAATCCAAATCAAAGAATTGGTAACTCGAATAATACAACACAATGCAGCTATGGCTAGGGATATTCGAAATTCACTGATGATCAGAAAAGAAGGGGTTACCCTCTAGTAGGTGGTGGGTTTCTTGGTATAGGCCAAAAGTATAAGGCAACAATGGTCAATGACGCTTCTAAAGAGTTGGAATAGGTGCGGATTAAGCAATAAGAATTGAACCAAGACATGATCATACACGATAACTATAATTAGAGATAAGGTCCATACCGTCCATCTGGCAGTTTCTAATCCAAACATTCTGAATGCAAGTAAAAAGGCAAATCCATCTGTGATAGCAGCAAATGCAGCTTGCAATAATTTCGGAGCATAAATCTATTCATTAGATACCCTTTGGAGATTACAAATAGAAAAGAATGATCCAAACCAAAGTATTTTAAACTCTTATAAATTCCGGCAAATAATAAAGGATGCAATGCGCTTCGAATACCATGTTTCCATTCCCTGTCCATTAAATGAATCAATTTACCAAGTAAGAGCACCATATCCAAAGACCAAGTTGTGAGCAACTTCTAATGACTGCCAAGTCTATTTGGTTAAGATAAATGCAAGAACCTCATCAGGGTCGAACCAAGTGGAAACAAGGATTGCGTTATATGCACGAAAGGCAAACAATAAAGTGAATACTTTTGCGCAGTTTATCGGTGATACTTTATATATCCGTTGGTCATGTTGCTCTTGTTGATCAGGTTCTTGTGATTCCTGTTGTGGTTCCTGTTGTTGGTCAGGTTGTTGTTGACGTTGATAATCTCTTCTACGAATTATTGGTTCTTCATCTTGATCGACTATTTCCCCGACCATCAAACCAATGAAACTCAAGAATAATTGGGTAAGTTAAAAAGTAAAGATACAATTGAATGAGTGAGGAAAAACATTACGGGTCATACGACTAGCAACAAATTAAAATCTATATTTTGGTCTATCTCAATCCTGTAGATTCTTACGATTCCTTTCATTACGTAGATAAAATTCACCAGTTCCTGAAAAGACTTGTGTCTCGTTCATTTCTTTGGACTGATATTCTTCTTCATTTACCATCGTCACTTGATTCTTGAGGGCGAGTCCATAAAGTAGTGGCCTTTTGGTAAGTCTCGTTTAGCTTACACATTGTTATCATATACGCGATTGTTGATGTTCAAATCTTCCAATAGATCTGATCGATCAGGTACACTTTTACTTAAATTTGCCTCTATCTTTAACTCTATTAGTTAAGTACCAGCTTGAAAGACTGAGGCACTATGTCCATATCCATTGAATACTAGATATTCGCGAATTAACTCGTTAACAATCCTCGTTGGTTTGGAAGCTGCAGGAATACTATCATATCCCTATTCATTGTTTATATCGCCATCATTTACGTTGTTTAAGGATTCAAATATTTCTGCTCTCAACCTTGCCTCCAATTTAGAGATCACCCCACGTTGAAGTAGATTCTCTTTGATTACTAGTCATCAGTTATCTACTATTTTCATTTATACCTGTCTTGAACTCGTTATAGCCTGACATTCTGATTTGATATCAAACTCACAACAGAGAAAATAAGCTAAATTTTATAGACCAAAAATAGACAAATTAAATCTTCAAATTTAAACGTAGAATTAATGTAAATTATAAATCCTTTAATGAGCTAATGGAGGGGATCATAATGAATGAAAATCCATCTAATTTTATATTTATGGTACCATAGTATTCGGTATTAAGCTCTAACGTATTTGATAAGATGTAAACGACTAAGCGTTATGTCTATTATTAATAATAAAATGATAATGTTACCTAAAATATTTCATTCCCAACCAGTTTAATAGTACAAGAAAGCTAAACATTGGTCCTAATGCAGGTAATAGATAACAATAATAGTGATCATTTGAAAATACATTTAATATCTAAAGAATTTAATAGAAATTAAAACAAACTCGAATAGAAGATGTATCATAAAATCGAACAATAACCAACGTGAATACATTCCAACCAAAATAGATGAAAGTTAATAAACCAAGTAAATTTCCAAATAACCAATGATCCTTTGTAGCAACTCTTGGTGAAGGTAATTCCATGTCTTTGAATCTTTTTATGGGTGAGTAAGGTATCAATGGTGTTTTTAATGTATCTTGAAATCCAAATTTCGCATTTATTTCTGGATGAATATTTAATCTTTTCGGTAACGTTGACCTTTCCATAATTCTCTCAATGAAGCTTTATAGTGTTGGTGTCAGGTAAAGAAATCTTCACCAAGCAACCAAGAACAGAAGTGAATTAGAAACAATAGAAAAAACAAACTATCAAATGACTATATGAAGAATTATATTTTGTTCTAATCAACAAAATCAAGCTTTTTTAGAATTACCCAAACCCAACTCTGGATATTGAGCAGGAACATGATCCAACAATGGAGTAAGTTGATCCACCTTTAAAGGCATTGGAGCTCCCATCCACATAGCTCGTTCCGTATGATCCTTAACTTCTTCTCGAGTTAATGGATGTAATAAAACACTTAATCCTTTTCGATTGAGAGTAAAGAATGAATAAGCTTCTCCAAAATATTCAATAGGAACCCAAGTTTCAAAGGATCCAATAGGATGAGGACCAACAGGACTACGATTGACACGTAATGGTTTACCAAAATTGGATAAACTGATTTGGTTGAAAAGATCAACAGCAATAGATTCAGTGACAGGGTCGTTTAAAAACCAGTAGGTATGGAAATGGTATTCTTTAATCATTTCTTGAGGTGCTTTTGTAGGTTCCATTGTAAAGTGTTGTTCGGTTTTGATCAATATGGTTTCAATACAATCTACAACTTTCTATATTTAAAATAAAGATTAGACAAAGTTTCTTTTTGGAATACTTGAACTGAAGGGGAACAGTTTTCAGGAGAACAAAAATCGTGACGTTTCATTTTACCAAATCAAGAAAAATTGTGTAATCAATGTGATTGTAATTTATTGGAAAAATTAATCTGTCGAAACGAATTCTCCGAATTTGGCCACCAACTCACTCCATGTAACCCGTCCGTCAACTAGATCACTGACTGCTGTTACAGCATCATCCATGGAGGCACGGATTTGTTTTGTTGTGTCTCGTTCACGAACAGTCACAGTCTTATCGGCAACAGTTTGGAAATCAACTGTAATACCGAATGGTGTACCCACTTCGTCATTACGTGCATAACGTCTTCCGATTGATCCTGAAGAATTGTCAACTTTGTTTGAAATATTGGCACGACGAAGTTTTGAAACTAGAGATTTTAATATTAATTCAATTACCAACTTCCTTGACGAATGGTTGGAATTCCGAGTTGTTGGATAAAGGAACTACTAAAGCTTTAGTTGGAGCGATCAATGGAGGGAATTTGAACACTGCTCTCTGTTCATCTCCTTCACGAACATAATAAGAGTGTTCCAAAAGAGAGTAGAGAATTCTTCCAATACCAAATGAAGGTTCAATAACGTTCGGAGTATATTCGATAACTAAAAGGGTTAGAGTTTAAAACTTTAAAACCATTGATAGTTTCAGTCTTTGGAGCAATGGTCACCATATCAGCAGTAATTTCATAACTGTTACCATCGGCAGCAACAACGGTTGCTTTTCTTTAAAATTAGAAACATGCCCAATTTACCCTCCTCCAGCTTTCAATTGACCTTCGAATTCTTTCAATTGCTCTTCGGTAGTAAATGCATTCAAAGCTTCTTGAACAACTTTAGCATTCTTCTTGAATACTGGTCCAAATTTAGACTTGTGAATGTCCAGAGTAAGTTTGGTACTCACAATTGGTTTTGGAAGTGTATCACGAGCAATGAGTTTCTCTCCAGACACAGTGGAATGGCAAGTCAAGTCATAAGCAGATCGATCAGCACAACCAACACATTCAATCCAACCATAGCTACTTTTGATATCAGCATCCCAACAATCAGTAGCATAATGGGCTAATTCATTGGCCATGTGTTGACGGAATCGAATTCTATCAGCATCAACACCAATTTTAATTAAGAATAAGTAGATTCTTGCCAAGAAATATCCAAGAGTTTCGTTGTTAACCAATCCTGATTTAACAGCTTCACCAATTTTAATATTAGATGGACCAGCTGCAGCCAGTTGGGCAGCTCCAGAGTATAATGGCAAAACCAAGTCTTTAACTTCTTCAAATCTTGGATGTTCTTTTCTGTCTGGATGAACGTAATGTTCAATTTCAGCCATCGTGAATTCTCGAACTCTTAAAAGCCCTTGACGAGGGGAAATTTCATTTCTGAATGATTTACCAATGGATGCTGAAGCAAATGGCATTTGTTCATTATTACACTCCAAAAGTCTCTTGAAATTTAAGAAGTGACCTTGAGCAGTCTCTGGACGAAGATATCTGTTTGATAAGTAGTTATATATTTACCCTTTGAATTGACCAGTAGGTCCAATTTGCGTATCAAACATCAAATTGAAACGAACAGGTTCTGTAACTGGGTTACCAGTTTCTGGTGCACAAATATTATGATCACGGATCAATTGACCTAATGCTTCACCTTGGTAATTGTCCAACTATATCGTTAAACTAGTGAGTCCTTACCGATTCCAAAATGACATTATATTCTTCTCGTTGCTTTTCAGTCAACGGTTCTAATGCTTTGGCACCCTTGACCTTTTTGACATCTCCAGTTCCGAGACGAAGGATTCTATCAGCGTCTAAACGAGCAGTTAAAACTGCTTTGACCAAGTGATCGGCTCGGAAGATATCACCAGTTTTTGTGTCCTTTACCATTTCATCAGACTAAAGGTAAGCTATCATTGTAGAATACAAATTTATCGACATGGCCAGAAGTTTTTAAAACGATTTCAGGAGTCAAATTGGTACAATCAACTTCCAACATGTTTTCCTCCAAAACAAAATGTTGTCTCCATAAGGTCAAAATATTAGTTTGGAGTGCGCAACCACTACAAGTATTAAAGTAATTGTCGATTTACGGAGGTCCATAGTCAAAGAATCCAGCAATTCCACCATAAATTTCGAAAGAAGGAGCGACAAAGAATCGTTTGGTTAGTAAAGATTCCAACGCCTGTCTATCAAAAGGTTTTTCAGTCAATTGTAATTGTTTTAATTGAGCTTTTAAAGTCAATAGTACATCAACCAAAGGTTGAATTTCATCTTTTGGTAATTTTTTTGCTTTCGCAGCTTTAATCATATCACCTATCGAGAGTGAGCAAGTCAATAGTACCTTGCTTCATAATAGTAGCTTCCAATTCATCTACAGTTGTCATATTAGAATAATTTCTTAAATCAAGTGAAAATTTTGATAATTTTTTTTTTGAGTCATACGATTTAAAGAGATGAAAGTTTCTATCGAATTGAAGTATCACAGGAATAGCCTTGAAGCGTTTCCTTAGAATCTTTCCAAATTTCAATGGAAGTCGATGGGGGAGTATTGTGATGATTGGAATTGAGATGAAAATGAAAAATATCCATCTCGTTACTTTTTCTTTTTGAGTTTCAATACATCAACAATTCAATAGATTGTCATCATATTAGTTGATAATATAAGAATAAACGTTGCAATGAATAATATTACATTTACTATCTTGACTTTTAATTCACTTGTGCATCATTCAATAATCTTATATATCATCAATACTAATGGTATTGTCCATTAAGTGGTGTACAGAATTGATCTCTGGAATTTTTTCATTTCCAAAAACGATTCCAATGGAATATGATGACATCGCAGAAATGGCAAGTAAGGTCAGAAGAAGCTTAGAATCATCTCAAAATATATCAATACTTCATGAATATTGTCAGAAAACTCAAAGACCTTTACCTGAATGGAAGTTAGCATCCGTTCCTTCTCATAATGGCCCGACTCAATACAGCCATAGTATGACTTTGACTCTACTAGGCCATCGATTCGAGGTTATTGGAGTTAGTGCTAGACAAGATGCAAAGAAGATTTGTGCTGCTGCTGCCATTGAATTCTTTGAAAATCAAAAGATTCCATTCTTTGTCAACAGGGAGAGAAACTATATCTCTCTCTTATTTCTTTTATGTCAAGCTGCTGGGATTACTGCTCCGATGTTTGAAGCAAATGGGGAGATGGGAAAGTTTTATGCTCGTTGTACTGTATATGATCAGGCCTTTGAGGTGAATTCAAGTTGCTTCTAAACTATTAGAGTCTATCTTTACATTCTAGAAAATCATCTGCCAAAGAGGACGTGGCCAAAGTTGCTTTTGAATCGCTATGTAGACTTCCTGCCATCACTGATGCTGTTTACTTGTCCAATCCTTCATTTGCTGCTAATTTGAATGGATCAAATTTAGTGAGACATGAAAGTAAGTACAACTCTCATACATCAAATTGCACATCATTTCTCTGGTGGTTCGTCCAGTTTCTCAATTGACTGACTCGCATTACCTTTCTTTCTGGAAGTATATGTTGAATGTTTGATATTTACTGGCACATCTGTTGAACAAATGTCAATCATTCTTACATATAATTCTACATATGAAATTAACATTTTTAGTGGAACAAACTTCCAATACGAATATGTTGGCTTTAAATGACAGAAATCTAAATCAGCAAAGACGTTATTCTGGTGGATACGAGGATAACAGCATCCCAAAGAACAACTACAATAGGGGTAGTGATCGCAACAGCATCACCCCGTCAATTCGTTCAGGTGAACCAAATAGGGGTACTGGGTACCGGTATTCAAATGGAGCGTCAGACGGTAATGATCAACATATGCATGAACAACAATCAGTGAATACATCAAGGATTGAAAAACTAAAGAATTCTCCTACAGGATCACCCAATTACCACCCCAACTCTGGGATAAGTGTATCACAAGTTCATCCTGAGAATGACAGAAATGCAAAATATGTTGATTTATTGACAGTCATGCATGAAAAAAACCCGACCATTGGAAAGCCATATTACAATTACAGACCCAACACCGAAAATGGAGTCACTAAATATCGAGCGCAATTGATCATGGGTGCTAAAATTAAAGTGTCTGGCTCCCATCATGTAAAAGCGGATGCAGCAGAAGAAGTTGCCAAAGAAATGTATTTGGAGATTAAGTCCGCCGATCAAAGCATTGATGCGCCTGTTAAAGGTGAATCTAATCCATTAATATTCTAGATGAACCAAATTTAAAGCCAATCCCAAGTGATACTGATTGTTCACAGGAATTACTTTCTTTATCATTACAGTTGTCTTCCAGTAGTCGGAAACGTCTAAACACTGATGAGTTGGACCCAGTTTATGAAAGTGATGGTGATGGCGACTTGCCCACATATGACAGCATGCTTCGCAGTTGGTTAGCAGAAAATGACTCACCACCACCAACTTTCAAGTATATATCTAGCCCAACTGGTATTCGATGTACTGGTTCTGTGTTATGCCCTAACACTCGAACAGTTGTAATGATGACATGTTTACGGAAGCATCACAAACGAGGAACTGCCCGCGAAGATGTATGTCATGATTTGTATGTGCTATTGATGGCCAATGCAGCTCAAAATAACCGAGATTAATACAAAAAATTTGTAAAAACATTTCCGCAATAAACTTTCACATTCTGTATTGCACTTTGACGCTCGTAATCGTGGTAGCAACTGCATACCCTTCGGCGATATTTTCCACCTCACGTTTTGTGTGACCAAAATTTAGCCACTTGGTGATTTTGACTCTTAAGAATTCAACCAAAAATATTCCAATGGAATGGTATAAAAGGAAACATTTTGGGATATTTCTTATAGGATTAGTATTAGTTGCAGGAGCAGATGGATTATTTATGGCATATATTGGTCCATATCTTTGGAAAACTGATTCAACTAAAGCAGTTTTGATTGTCTTTTGTCTAGTATCAGCTTCTACTCTGATCTCTCAAATTATTACTCATGTAGTTGATCCCGGTGTAAATAATTTGAATTAATTTGAAATTAGCGAATCGTAAAGAATGTTGATCCTGATCCAGTCTTACAATCACAAATGAATCAACCTATTCAAAGTCCTAGAACTACTTTTGATAGTACGGCAAACTATATGCCTAAATCACCTGTTCTTGATTCCAATAACATGTCCATTAGATCAACTGAAAATGTTACATCACTGGAACTTAATGCTTCACCAACTCTACCTAGTAGTAGTTTGTATACGGAATTGAATATAGATCAAAATGTAGATCAAACAATTCAAAAGAATGATGCAAATGCTGATACTGTTATTCTAGTGGAGAAACATAATGCCAAACTTACAATCACTGAAGACGATAAAAATACCAATACAATACAAATACCAGAAACCAAAATTTCAATGGATAGTTCAGATAAAATCGTAATGCGTGATAACAATGATGATATACCACTGGAATCAATTAAGGAACCTTCCATGTCACTCAATAGAAATCTTTCAACTGCAACTATCCATAATATGACTGAAAATGTTTCAAATGCAAACGCCGTCAGTAATTCGGCACCGGTTGTGAACGCATTTCCTCCTACCTATCCTTTTTTGCACGTTCAAAATCCTACACCTATCTATCATAGTGCCGAAAATCTATACAGTAGAATTGTCATTTATAAAAATCATCAATTGGAGACAAAGTACTGTATCACCTGTAAAGCTTGGAGAGCACCTAGAACAGCACATTGTAGTGAGTGCGATACATGTATTGAAAGGCTAGATCATCACTGCCCTTGTAAAATTCTTTTATTTTAATCGTAATAGGGATGGGCAATTGTATTGGAAAGAATAATTATGTATATTTCTTTTGGTTTCTGTTTTTTTCAAGTATTAATTCGGTGATGATGTTTATCATATGTGTCATATACTTATCTAGCTTTCCTAATTACACATGGATCTTTGAAGCTGTTCCGTTTGGACTGAGTATTGTTTCTGGCTGCATCATGTGGTCTTTGGTGGGGATGTTTATCTACCACTTTTATTTGGTCACTAGGAATGTAACTACTAGGGAAGATGTCAAACAGATGTATTCAAACCCTCAAGATAATCCATTTAATGAAGGATCAATTTTCAAAAACATGAAAATGGTACTTTTTAGTGGAAATCGAGAAGCAACAACACCTTTGTAAGAGATTTTTAATTTATTATTAGTGTTATAGTCACCAGTTCACCTGGGATGTATGTATAAAAACTACAGTTCAACATCAAGTAATAATTCTAATAATAAATATGTATATGGTATCGAATACGGTACCGAAATCAATAACATTTTTAATGATTTGGTTTATTATGAGGGAATTTTTAAACTAAAACAAGCTTTTGGAATTTGTTCAGTTTTTTCAGAAAAACAACACAAAACAACATGACTGTCAGTCTACACTCTGCCGACATTTGGGAGATTATTGTTAATTGTAAGGCATATACTAGTATTAATATTCAGATATTACTGACCAGCAAACCCTATTGACTTTAACGCAGGTCAACAAATTACTCTCACAATGTTCAAAGAAATCTTTGTATAGGTAACTGATTTATCAATAATATCTTTATAGATACCCAAAATTAAATCATACTTTCAAATTTGCTCAGTTCATTATTTCGTTGTCAAAAAACCCTGATCAAGCAAAGAGTGTCCTAGCTTTGGATCTAGGTACAATGCACTGTCACTCTTCTGCTGTACCTTGTGTGCATCCTATCCTAAATCCTCACTCTAGAACTATTTATTTAAGCAAACCTTCGTCTCAATTTCCTCAAACAAAGTTATTGGTCACCGCACATGATACTGTTACTCCCAATTATAACAGAAGTTATGATGAATTATGGAAGATTTTAAAACCTCTAGCGGAAAGTATTTCAATGTATCGTCGTCAATCAGTTTTGGTGGATTTGATTAGGCGAATAAATCCATCACTCAACAGATTTAATTCACCAGATCATGAAGCTTGGAAAATTTTGATTGGTTTATTTTCATCATTTGAACAAGTTTGTCTATCTATTGTTCGATCAATGACGATGAGTAACTCACAACAAAATCAAATTGCTCCTTGGTCATTTCTGGAACAACGTCAACTGCTCCAGGATCATAGAACTCGTCATCCGCTTGAGGCTGATATGGCCGTTTGGATGCTTATCATCTTTGAAGAAACAGGGGTTAACTATGTTTATAAATTTGTCCATATAATTCAAGAAGTTGTAAACCGATACACTGGTAGAAAGGTAAATTGAGCTACTCCTAAGTTTTAGGGCTGTAAATTCAAACATTCTGTATCTTCATTGGTAGTTTTTACTTCATCACTTATGAATTTATCAAAACATACCCCTTGTTTGCAATCAGTTTCTCTTGCTTCTTTAACAATCAATGAAGATGAATACATTAAAGAAATCAACGAATACATTTCAAACATAACTTATCCAATACCTGATTGTTTCGAACGTATTCCCGTCACAGCAGGTGATGCACTTTTGCGTCTTCTTACGGATTGCCCACTACTCCTTCATATCGACGTTAGTCTTTGCACCTGGATGACTACTGCGGAAGTTATGTTGCTTTGTCGTGCCAAATCGAATGTTCGGTGTGTAAACTTTGTAGGCTGTAGTAAATTACCAACACCATTATCAAAATTATTCTATTTCAGTACCAACCAAGAATTGGTACAGAATTTATTGGCCGTTATTGAATCTCTTGCACCAGAAGCATAATATCCTTATAGACCTATTATTACTCGTAAATATATTTTCCTTTTTTAGTCATTGAATTACAATTTCTGATAATTTCATTTTTTTTGTTGGTATGTCGAGAACTTCTTTTAAATCTTTAAATTATCCATCGTTGAAACATCGTCAAATTTGATTTCTTAGCTCAGAAATCGGCTCAATTTTGGTGTCAAGTATCGATAATTGTGATGTTACACAAGGATTGATAGCTCAGTGGCAGAGCATGGGACTGCAAATCCTGGGGTCGCGAGTTCAACTCTCGCTCGGTCCTTTTTTTATTTTGGTGGTTTGATTTAAGATGCTTGTCAACAGTACGTCGATACAAAAAATTCAAATAACTTTTGAAACAATAGAAATGATTGCAATATACTGTTAATCTATTTCAGTAACATACTATAGTTTCCTTACGAAAATTGGGTTTACAATTGGATACAAGACATCAATGGACAATGCACCGGATATCTACCATATGAACAAGGCACATTTTGATTAATCATTGGATAATCTAGACCAACACGATTCCCAATATCTTGACCCATAACATGATCCATACAAAGCATACCAAGGCCAGATTGGTTTAGACCACGTAATGGACATTGTGACATGCCACCATAGTAAGGAACCATCATTCCTTGTTTCATTTGATGTGCTTGAATAATATCGTGTTTTAAAATACCAAAGGTTTGGTTTTCCAAGATAGAGTCGATAGATTTGTCACGGGTTTGAAGTGAATTATATTCATTCTCAGTTGGTAACATCAATGGGTTACCAACGGGTGAACGTTGCTCCAAACTTGGATATAGGTTTTGTCTATTCCATTGAGATGATGGAAGCACCCCTAAGAAAATAAAGTCTAGTCCATAGTAGGGTTACCTAACTTTCCCAATCGAGCGTTATACACATTCAAATTTTGACCAATGATACCACCCCGCTCTAAATCGCCTATACGGTCCAAAAAATATTTCGATGCCAAACATATCTGTTGATTCGGAGTACAATCAAAAGATTGTGGAAGTGAAAATTGGAATTGATTGCAGTTCATTTATGAGTGATCAGTTCGTGACAGGTCTATTTATATAAAAGTGAATTCACACGCAAAATAACGCTTGAATATTTCAGGAACACGATTTCACTCAGTTTCAATGCACCTGCATGATATTTCATACTGGTGTGAATATCGAGGTTGTAACTTCATTATAGTGAAAAGAATCGACTATCGGAACATTTAGATTTAGCTATCAATGATAGTTCAATTGGTTGAGAGGAACAGCTATTAGATAACCATTAAGTGATTCAAGAACATTCTCAAATTAATTAAATTTGAACCTAATGACTATGATTTGATTATATCTTTATTACAATGCAATTGCAATTAGTTTTTCTTGAATTGGAATTTATAGTTTTGGCCATAGATGGAGTCCCATTTACCTTCCTTGTTGTATACAGCAAATTCAACATTCAATTCATTAGCTGATGCATCAAGTTTATCAAATTCAATAAAAGCTCCAGTGATGACACGACCATAGATAGGTGTGAATGGACCACGAGTTTCTTGTTTACCATTGATAGAGGTCCAGGCGGTCAAGTCGGTACCAACTTTGTAGTTGTCCCAAACACTTCCTTTGTTGTTGTAGGTAAATACGATTTTGGCAGCTGGGGTTGCGATATCATGGGCACAGGCATAAACTGGACCTTGTTGTTGGCAGTTGCCTGCTGGAGCGGAAGGTAGAGCAAGAGCGGTAGCAATGAGAGTAGCGAATAACATTAGATTTGTGTTTTTTGGAGACCCAAACATTGGTCTTTTATGGCGAGGCCTCGAGTTCTTGTGTTCATCACTCAAGATCACATGAGGTCGCGATATAATGTGTTGCTCCTTAGTCATACCTTGAAAGCATTGGATTACAATTGTTACTTGCTCAACAATTCATTAAGGACTACATTGTTAAGTCTATATTAGGCTATGTGATGGACTATCAATTCATTTCAGACAATCAATGTTTCAGAACTTTGATTGCTATTCGATCATAGTTTGTCTACAGCTCCTTAAAAAATGGTGTGACTCGGCATTCTTTAAGTTAATTCGGAATAATTTACTAAACTATATACCGCATTAATTTCATTTGATCAAGTGGGTCTATTTTAAGAATACAGAACGGAAACCTGGTAGGAATTGGAAGGTAGGTTGATTGATATTCATAAACATTCATTTGGTAGTTATTTTTCCTCAATTCATTAATTTAATGAGCACTTCAATTGTGAGTGCGGCTGGAGGTGGAACGTATCAACTATTATTCATTAGAAACAACAGCCAATATGTATAAAATTTTACTGGTCTCCAGCAATCATATGGTGCGACCTGCATGAGCAAACGTTTACACTCTACCAGTTTGACGTGTGAAAATTAAACTATATAAAAGTCCTCCATATGCTGTTAACATCTCAAAAAATGATCTTTAATCAACAATTCTCTGCTTATGCTCATCCTTTGGACTTTGGTGTCAACCAACAGTCTTGGAATACAATCTACGGTGCTGATCCATTGTCCTCTTACAACCCACGTATCAATGTGCAAGAAATGATTCATCGTGGTATTGCTCGCGATAACCTTATCAAGCAATTGAGTCTCTCATTGCGTGGTCACCGTGCTTCTGACCAAACTCTTGCTCAATTGTACAATGGTCAACCTGTGGATGCAAACAATGTTGCCAGAAACATCCTCGCTGATCGTATCAAAGATGTTCAAGTCACTAATGTGATTGATCAAGTTTTAATTGAACGTCAATTAAAGCTTGCCCTGCTTGGTAATTCTCACTGTAGTTGATAACGATAGGGTTACATCCTGGGTCTCAAATCAACATGCGTTCTCAAACTCCATTTGGTGGTTTCAATGTTGGTGGTTTATGCAATCCTAACCAAGTGATTTCCCAACAACGTGATGAAATGGTTGATCGCATCTTGGAAAACCAAACCTTGGATGTCTTGAAACGCGACATTGTCCAAGCTCAACAGCTCGTAGGTAACCAATTGTTGAACAATCGCAATGTACTCGGTCGTGGTTACAATGCATTCAATGCCACTGACGTAATTGGTGGAGCAATGAATTTCGGAAATCCAATGGGACAGTGGAAAAGCTACGGTCAAGGTTATCCAAATCAATTTGTCTTGTGAAACTTTTTTGGTGAAATATAAACATATTTGAAACTTGCAATTTAAAATTAGCTTGATACGTAATAGGAAATTTCTCATTTAATTAAGGCCGGATTTAGATACCTACTGAAAAAAAGACCACCCAATATGGCTATAGTTATATTCAGAACTCGGATAGAGAGTGAATCATTTGTTGAATGTTTTCTAGTGATGAGTTTAGGGCGATTTGAGAGGTCTTGCTAGATTTAATTGCGACCTGGGCGGTTATCCCAACTACGCCTACAGTTAACCATGAAGGTTTGTAACACCAACATTTCAAGGAGCTGTAAACAAAGGATTAGTAATCATATTTCTGAAACTTTTGATTATGGGGACCCAATACCAATTCCACATCTCTCTAAGTCAGTTGGTTGAATTTATATTGACAGTCTACTGCATGGCATTTTATAAGATGAACAGAGTGGTATATGATGAATTGTTGAGCAGTAACAATTGTAATCCAATGCTTTCAAGGTATGACTAAGGAGCAACACATTATATCGCGACCTCATGTGATCTCGAGTGATGGACACAAGAGCTCGAGGCCTCGCCATAAAAGACCAATGTTTGGGTCTCCAAAAAAACACAAATCTAATGTTATTCGCTACTCTCATCGCTACCGCTCTTGCTCTACCTTCCGCTCCAGCAGGCAACTGCCAACAACAAGGACCAGTTTATGCCTGTGCCCATGATATCGCAACCCCAGCTGCCAAAATCGTATTCACTTACAACAACAAAGGAAGTGTTTGGGACAACTACAAAGTTGGTACCGACTTGACCGCCTGGACGTCTATCAATGGTAAACAAGAAACTCGTGGTCCATTCACACCTATCTATGGTCGTGTCATCACTGGAGCTTTTATTGAATTTGATAAACTTGATGCCTCAGCTAATGAATTGAATGTTGAATTTGCTGTATACAACACGGAAGGTAAATGGGATTCCATCTATGGTCAAAACTATAAATTCCAATTCAAGAAAAACTAATTGCAATTGCATTGTAATAAAGATATAATCAAATCATAGCTTCTTTGCTCTTTTTAAGATGTTTGAAATTACAGATTAGCTTTCTTGGAAACTGCTTAAAGTAAGGATAATCTTTATAATTGTTTCCATACTTATATTTAAAAAAAAACCTTGAATTCAAATGTTTGATATAGATTGGGATAGTCCTTGAAGATGCATCACTTTAAACAGTATAGTATTTTTTCTGACTCATCGTCCATAAATACTTATTGCCTTACACCGTCTTCTCATACCAAGTTGGTTTCCTTCGTTTTTGTTGAGAAGGAAATATCTTTGACGACTGGAAAAGTCATAAGAAATTCTTTAGTAGTGTTTTGTAATACTTTCAAAGATCTTTCCAACCATTATTTGTCAAGAAATATGTATTCTGTATTATCCAAACCATGCTGACATGAAAGAATACATTTATTTCTTTTCCTAAGTTTCCTTCGATTTAAAGCTGATTTTCTAGTTGAAATTCTTTGAATTTCTGTAAAAAGACGTTGAATTTAATTTATCGGATTGAAGCATGTTGAGGTAACTTTTTTTTCGAAGTAATACATTGACACCAATTAATCCGAATATTCGTTAAAGTGTTAGTAGACTCCGTAAATCATATGATGCCATATACATGATCTACTATTTGCACACCACCAGTTTGACGTGTGAAAACAAAACTGTATAAAACACTTCCAAATAATGTAAACATCTCAAAAAATGATCTTTAACCAACCCTTCTCTGCTTATGCTCATCCTTTGGACTTTGGTGTCAACCAACAGTCTTGGAATACAATCTACGGTGCTGATCCATTGTCCTCCTACAACCCACGTATCAATGCGCAAGAAATGATCCACCGTGGTATTGCTCGCGATAACCTCATCAAGCAATTGAGTCACTCATTACGTGGTCACCGTGCATCCGACCAAACTCTTGCTCAATTGTACAATGGTCAACCTGTGGATGCAAACAATGTTGCCAGAAACATCCTCACTGACCGTATCAAAGATGTTCAAGTCACCAATGTGATTGATCAAATTTTACTCGAACGTCAATTGAAGCTTGCCCAACTTGGTAATAATAACAGTGCTCACTTACAATAGGTTTGCATCCTGGGTCTCAAATCAACACTCAAACCCCATTTGGTGGATTCAATGTTGGTGGTTTATGCAATCCTAACCAAGTGATTTCCCAACAACGCGAAGAAATGACTGATCGTATTTTGGAAAACCAAACCTTGGATGTCTTGAAGCGTGATATCGTCCAAGCTCAACAGCTCGTTGGTAACCAATTGTTGAACAATCGCAATGTATTCGGTCGTGGTTACAATGCATTCAATACCACTGGGGTAATTGGTGGAGCAATGAATTTCGGAAATCCAATGGGACAGTGGGAAAGCTACGGTCAAGGTATTAATCGTGGTATTGATGGGATTGCACCTTATGGACGTGGTTGTTGGTTTGGATTGAACGAAATTCCACGAATGAATGTTTATTGTGCGAACCCATACCAATCAGCTTTCTAAAGTAGTGCTTGCATTTGTTATCAGAATAAAACTGATTTTTAGCAATTTGTTTTCTTCTTCGAATATTTTCATTAAGCTGGTTCAACTAAATGCTGTTGCGAGGCATAAAGGAACTTTTGTATTAACGTTTGAAGTACGCGGTTTGTATGAAAGAAATCCTGGATGGTCCAATGGAATTGAGAAAGTAAAGGAGTGTTGAAAAACAGGTTTCCTACTTGCTTATACAAAGTGAAAAGGAAGGATATTAAATTTGTCGGGATTATCGGTTAATTTCATTTTGGCAAACACAGCACCTTGAAAAAAATGTTTGTGATTGATTTATTTCAATGAAATAGGCTAAAATACCAGTTTAAAAATGAATTATTTGCTTGGTATAGACTTTAACAAGTCTTATGGTAAAATAAAGGACCATTAACTTTAGAAATCAAAACGAAATAGTGAACCAAGTTCTATAGTGACAGGTATAATTTCCAAACTTATTAAAGTGTAGAATACTTTGTTCAGAAGTTTAACGCAAAGAAGATGGAACCAGTGGGAGTAAAACGATACCGAATTATTTCACATTTATCCAATCCAGAAAAAAGTAGAGTTAAACGAAGTGTCAATATAAATAAGATGGGCTTGGATACTTGTCATCAAAAATCAGGAACAGTAAACTTACAGAATGTACAAAGAAAGTGTTTACACGAACAAATGACATTGGATATGAAATGGTTCGAATATTTTAGAATTTAATATCAATATACATATACTTAGATTATAATATGAATTCATGGGAAGTCTCAGTGTCGCAATGAGTGAATTTAATTCGACAATTCAAAATGAATTCATAAATCCCATCACCGTCAGTTCAATTATCTGCTACGTTTCTGTGTTGTTAAAAACATATATTTCAATAATTAAACTTAGTTTCAAAAGGATGAACTTTACCACCATTTCAATGATGCATGACGGTAGGAGTGCCATTCATAAGCAGCATACATAATCCAGAATAAAACTAATGCCCATCCAGACCCAGTTGCTGCATTAATAGTGTTGATGTTTTTCTTGTAAACAACGTCCTTATTGTTGGCATAGAAACCCTCACCAAAAACAGCTGGAAGTTAAAAATCAGTAAAGGTACCTCCACAGGATTTCCCACTCTTTTCAAACTGTTCACAAGTATGAGCTACACCTCCACTGACTACAAATCCCATAATTAAGGAAACAAATGCCCAAAAACTGGCAGCACTAGCAAGCACCATGAGCACTGTTCTTGAAGGTTCTTCTTTTTTGTACAAGAAGTAGAATCTAGTACCAATAGAAGCAAAGAGTAAAAAGATTCCCATCCAACCATAAGAGATAGCGGTGGAACAATGACCAGAGTGAGCTTCGAATACCCAAGACTCTGAAGCATCTTTTCTGTAATCTTGAATGTTTAATAAACTACTAGTTAAAATGCTAATAAACTACCAAATAGCTTGATTTCCGAATTGCAATTGATCTGAAATTCCACCAGTGAATACACCTAAAGTGATCAAAGTAGCGATACTCCAAGCGATTAAACCCTTTTGATTCCAAAGTAATTCATTAGAAATCATTGATTGAATTTGGTTAAAAAATGACAGTTTAAAAAGATGGAATTTCCTTATTTTTAAGCCACTCTTTCCGTTTCCATAAAAAATAAAGAATTGAAGAATCCAATCATTAACACATTTGGTATCTGTAATTGAAGTAATACATTTGTATCTTACTCATTTTAGTCGCGTAAATTCCTTTTTAATTTCTGAAAATGACGGAACTTTTAGATGATCCAAATGAAAATTGGATGAGTAACCATTCAAATAACAAACTAGCTGATTTAATAATCCCTGGTACTTTAACAGTTCTGATCAATATTAGGAACACATAATTCAGCTGCATATAAAATATCAAATCATTTAATATGCTCAAAACTTTGGTGGATTGGAAAATTGGGAAAGCGATTTGTATTAACCCAAACTCTTACAATCACTGAACAACTTAAACTTGGTATTAGAGCTTTTGATCTCAGGATATCTTTACTAAATAACAAACCTTACGTTTCTCATACTTGTCGATTAAGCTCTTTAAAGTCAATATTACTCCAAATCCTAGCATATCTAAACGACCACCCAACAGAAGTTATCTTGATCAGAGTAAAGGGGGATTGGGATAACCGACCAAAATGCTGGAAATCAACAGTATCACTGATCAGAAATATCCTAGGAAACTATCTATGTATACCCAAACAAGATTCAGTTGGCTTACAATCAATCATTTCCGATTTGTGTCGTGAAAACACAAGAGTAATGATTTACTCAAACGAATTATGTGAATACCAGCTTCCTTGTTATAATGAAAATGATCATTTTAAAGAATACTGGTATACTATTTACTTAATGAAAGGTACAACACAATGTCACTTGACAAACTGTCCAATTTGATGGAAATAGATATTGTGAATCCGAATCAGTATCCTAGCCAATGTAAACTTATTGGACCGGTTTTAACACCCACTCAGCCATTTATATTGAATCGCATCTTAAAATTTTGGAAATCAACTATATTGGTGGATAACGAACCATTGAACTGGCGAAATTTAAAAGATATGGCGGATGATGCAAACAGTCTTGCTTTATCTATGTTGTTAACTCACGCTAATCGAGTCTCATCCAAAAACTTCAACATCTTTCATATGGATTTTTGCTCAAAACCAATAATTGACTGTCTATTGGATATCAATTGTCAAATTCATCTCAATAAATCGATTAAATGAACTGTTGGAGAATTAAAGACTTTCCAAAACACAATGTCAGCTATTGATGAAATCAATTCAATTAAATTATCAAGTGTTTTTGCACGTTATTGATCCATTTTATTTTTTTAAAAAATAAAACCAAGATGATCAGAAAAATCTTAGAAGATAGTTTGATATGGGTTAGATCCATAAACATTCATTCCAGTAAGTTCACCATATCCAAAACCGGAACCACGGCCAAAAGGTGAAATTCCACCAATTCCACGACCAATACCTTGACCGTAGATATCCCACTGTCCCATTGGATTTCCGAAATTCATTGCTCCACCAATTACGTCAGTGGTATTGAATGCATTGTAACCACGACCGAATACACTGCGATTGTTCAACAATTGGTTACCTACGAGCTGTTGAGCTTGGAAGATGTCGCGTTTCAAGACATCCAAGGTTTGGTTTTCCAA